>PITA01018227.1:0-41035 GCA_004023965.1 Spilogale gracilis | reverse complement strand
GAGATTCATGCCAGACTTCAGAAGCTCGGAGCCCAGCCTCTGAAGAAGGGAGGCGGCAAAGAGCAGCGGGTCCCTTTGATCCCGAGACATTTATGCGGTCACAAGACACTCCGCAGACTTGGTCAGAACATCTGATTGCTACCTGATTACTTCAAAAATGGGATTGCTAGCAGGCCAGCTGGCAGACACACTTCTCCCCATGTTGATGCTTGTCTAATTTTTCCTCCTTTGTTCTTCACCATCTCCTGTGCTACACACCATCCCTCTAGAAATAGAAGCATTTTCCTGGAAAGGCGAGAAAGCTTTGATCCTGGGACCAGATAACACCTTCTCCTGGTGCAGGGCTCGCGGGGACCACTGGGGCCAGCTTCCAACGATCCCCCCCGCATCGGGCAACGATCTCCTGGGGCAGAACCTCCCATGCGTCCATCATCTGCCTTCCACCTTCATCCCTGTGCCCTGGCCGAGAAGCTGGAAGATGCAGGCTATAGTATTCAAGCTGAAACTCAGTTACCAGGTGACTTGAGTTAGTGGTTTCCCTGAGCCTCCATTTCTTCATCTATAAAAAGAAGTCTGTGGAGCGCCTGGGTGGCTCAGTCGTTAAGTGTCTGCCTTTGGCTCAGGTCATGATCTCAGGGTCCTGGCATGGAGCCCTGCATCTGGGCTCTCTTTTCAGCAGGGAGCCTGCTCCTCCCTCTGCCTCTGCATCTCCTCCTGGCTTGTGCTTTCTCTCTCTCATGTTCTCTCTCTAATAATTAAATAAAATATTTTTAAAAAAGAAGTCTGCAGAATCACAATGGAGCTACAGACACCAAGCGCAGCAGCGTGTCTGAAAGTGCTCTGTAAACTGAAAAGTGCTGTGATAGTTGGGGTGTTGCTATCGTGCTGCTGCTCCAGCTGTCCATGCTTCAACCACTCTGCCTCTGTTTGTTGCCAGATCCAATGGTGTATCAGTTAGAATTCAGTATGGCTGCTAATTACAAAAACAAACACAAAGTAAAAGTGACTTAAAGAAGGTAGTTGATTTCTCTCATCTGAAATCTGTCCATGGTTGTTATGGTGCTCCACAGTATCAAAGATCCAAGATCCTTTTATTTTGTTGCTTTACTAAGGGTAACAACTTTCATTCCTAAGATCACCTCCTGACCCAAAACAGCTGTAGGTGATCCGGCCATTACATGACTAGAGCATGCCTCCTTCCTTTTTAGGACACTTCTGGAAGGTGTAGCTCTCCTTACTTCGTTGGCCATCCTAGACACAGGGCCACATCTAGCTGCAAGGGAGACTAGGAGATAGGGTATTTATTTTGAGTGACCATGTGCCCAGCTAGGACTCAGGAAAAGGGGAAGCTAGGGAGTCTCTACCACAAATGGTCATTTCTCCATTTTCATCTTAATCTACCTGTCAGCAGCATTTCTGCACTCCTTGCAAAAACACTTTCTTTCCTTCACTACTGAGAAGGAAACCACACCCTCCGGGTTTTCTCCTCCTCTCTACTACCCCTAAATGTTAGAATGACACTGGGCAGTCCTGGGAATACTCCTTCCTTCTCTGTCCATACTCTCCTTCTAGATGATCTCCTCTAGTCTCAAGGACCTAAATGCCAATCCAGGTGCCAAGAAATCCTAAATCCAGCCCTGGCCTCTCCCCCTAATTCCAGAATCATATATATAGGCAGGAGTGGGCAGAGCGTGACAGGGAGTGGCTCTGGGCTAGGCGCCGGGACCAGAAGCAGAAACCAGGGAGTAATGGAAGTGAACACTGAGATGTCCTCAGCACTCTTCTCCCACTGGGTTCCTGCAATGCTGGGGCCTGAACAGTTCTCCCCAGTGAGAAACTGGAGGGACCCTTCCCCCAGAGTCTGACCACATGAGGAAGAAACACCCTACTGAAATCTACCTGCTAACATCACAGCTTCCAGAGGGCCACAGAATGCAGCCCAGCCCGGACTGCGCCCCGGGGGGGGGTCAGAGTCACTCAGGGGCTGCGGGGGCCCCTTTGAAGTATGGACAACTGAGGGGGACTGGCTTAGGAGAAGAGGCTCGGCTACGGGCATCAGAGACCAAGTGCACCAAGAGAAATGCAGCCGTTAGGAAGTGCATGAGGCTGGGAGTAGAACCACAGCTCTGACACTGCTGCTCGGCTCAGGAAGGTCAGTGCAGACACGCCCTCCCCCCCACCCTAGCACGGTAGGCAGACAGCCTGGTGCCCTGCGGTCCTTCCTGCCGTTCCGTGTGCCCTGTCCTTTACACCGCAGCACCCTCGAAATACGGACTCCCTTCCACTCCCTTCCCTACGTTTTCACATGGCCGGCTCCTGTCCCCTCGGAGGCCTTCAAAGGAGGCCCCCCAGCCACAGCCTAACACAGGAGTAGCCCGATCCTCCTGGAGAGGGCCGGAGAGTGAGTCTTCGAGCATGGCCAGCCACTGATGACCTCTGCCCCACCGCCCCACACCAGGTCGCAGTGTGAGAGCCGCTGTGCCCTGTAGGGAACAGGGACCGTGGCTATGTTCCAATCACATTCTATTTAGACCCTGAAACTTGAATTGCAGACTTTTTTTTCAACCATTTGAAAACGAAAAAATCATTCTTCACTTCCGAGCTATCCAAAAACAGGCAGCAGGCCGGATATGGCCAAAGCCTGTTCTGATATGCCATCCTGTTTTATTTTTATCAAAGCACTGACCGCTTCCTGCAATTTTCTGCTTTATTTGCCTTTTCTCGTTGCTTCTTATCCACCCTGCTTGAATGGGGGTTCATGGAGAGCGGAGTGCCTTGCCATCTCCCTGGTTCCCTCGGCACCTAGAATAGCACTTGGCACACCGCGTGCGCTCAGCCGTGTCTGCCGTGACCCCGCGCCCCCAGCACCGCTGGCAGCGCCCGAGGGGACCCGCCCTGCCGCCGCCGCCGCCGCCACTACTCCCTGCCCTGCCCTCTCTCCTTTCTCTTGCTCCCTTCCTTCCTTTCCTCAGTCCTTAGCTACAGGCCCCTCTGTGAGGCCCAGGACTACCCAAAAACCTGAGAACGAAGAAACACTCCCCCTATGGCCAACGGTCCTCTACGCTCCCAGAGCTAAGGAAGAGGGGGCAGTGGTGAGCGGCTGGGCCAGCCCCCAGACCCAGAGGCTGACTAGGAGGCCCTGCGAGAAGGCCAGGCTTCCCGGCTACCAAGAGAGGGAGAGAAGTAGGGGGAAATGGAGCTTCAGGATGACCCCCTCTGAAGCAGGCCGGCACAAGCACTCTAACTTTTCAGCATGATGTAATGGGGCTGGTGAGACGAAGGAGCTGTCTCTCAACCAGTGTCCAGAGAAAAGGATTCCCTTGGGAGAAGTCCAATCTCCAACATGGAGGCAGGGCCACCAGATTCCGAACATTGGTGCCCACATTGCTTTAAGCTCGCCCAACTCCCAGCATGAACACATGCATGAGCTGCCATCCTCAAACGATCTGCTCCCCCAGGGAGGAAGGAATGTACCAGCAAGCAGACAACTGTGGCGGTGACCAGGGCATGGCGTGGCTCCACGCGAAGGCATCCAGTGGTACTCTGGTTTCACCCTCCTGCCTGTAGGTCTGCTTGCTCTCGGGTCAAGGGCTGAGATCACGCTCCTCACGTGCCGAGCTAGGAACCACATTCCCACCAGCCCCTGCCTGCACCTCTCGTCCTGACCGCTCTTCAGATCCAGTGGGTTCTCGTCTTCTTGCTGTTGATGGAGGGCCTAACGCTCTGCCTCGCGACCTGCCGCACCCAGGAAGCTGGTGCCGGCACCCCGGCTGGGGGCCTGCTTGGGATTTACAGGAGCCAGATGGCCACCATGGCCCCGCGCTCTGCTGGCCCGGCAGCCCGGGCTTAGGCCTCCCCCCACGTCTGCAGGCAGCCCCAAGGGCTCTCTCTTCCTTCAGGAGGGACTGGGCTGGCAAGGAGGCAGCCCCGGGGGCTCCGAGTCGCTGTCCCCGCACACGTGGTCCAGCGACCATGCCTCTCTGGCTGCAGTCGGCCGCGGCGGCTGCTTCGGGCTTGAGTCATGCACAGACTCCTTCAGTCTCAGAAAAACAAACCACTCACACAACAGCCCTTGTGTACACAACAGACTTTACTGAAGATTTGGGGAGACAAAGGCGGGTTACATAGCAAAAATACAAAAACTTAAAGGTGAATATTAGACATCCACAAGCTTAAAAATAAGAAGACCTTTAGCCATCTGGCCAACTGGGCTCCAGACTTGAACAACGGTGCTGGCCACCTCTCCCGTCCTCTCCCAGGAAGTAAATAGAGCCGAATTTCAGACAGGCTCTCATTCAGAGCAGCTCAGCCCACCACTGGCTCCATGCTCCCTGTCGGAGAGCATTCCCTGGGGCCTCTTTCCCCTCGTGGGCCATATTTCCTCTGTTAAGAACACTTCCTGCCCCATTTCTGAGACCTGAGGACAAAAGTCTAAGCACTGTCCCTGTGCTGGACAGTCCCCACAAAACTGGGCTCTGGGAGACATCAGAGTAGAGCTTGGTTTTTTCCTACAAATGTGTGCGTGTGCGCATGCGCATGCATCTGTGAGTGTGTGAGCGTGTGTTCGGGGTGTGAGAGCACAGTCAGGGCAGGTCCTAATACACCTAAGTCACCACCACTCACTGGGTGCTCACCATGAGCTCGGCTGTCACCAACAGCAACCTCAAGTCGAAGCCACTGGATCCCCATTTCACACGTGGAGAGACGAGGGTCTGCAAGGCCAAGCTAACTGCCCGAGATGGCACAACTCAGCAGCAGCCAGTGCAGCTTCCTGAGAATGACGCCTGTATCGCTTTACATCTCTGGGGGAAAGCTTCTTGTTTTCATTTCTGGAGCTGACACACCAGGCAACAGAAGAAGGGGTGGGCCACAGCTGCCCCCGGGGTAAAGCACAGCGCCGCTCTACCCCACACCCCTCTCCGTGCAGGGTCGGTCCGGGTGAGCGCTGCGCCAGCCCCAGCTCCCTGCTGTCCCCAGCCCTGCTTCTCTGAGCGGCCGCCCCATCAGCACCTTGCCCAGTGTCCTGCGAAGCCCACAGTGGGGGAGAGGACGCGGGGGACACAGTGTGAGCGACCTGGGCCATGGCCGCCCCTCAATCCTCGCTCCAGCTTTAGTCCTGAAAGGGCAGCGTGGGTATGTGCGCACACACACACACCCCAACGCTCTTCTGTGTGGGGTGCTCACCCCACTCCACAGAAGTTCGCCGGTGTGGCCATCTGCTCAGTCACCACCAGACCAGAGGTCCGTTTCCGTGTCCCCACCCCAACCGCGCGCCCTGCTAGCTCTGGACGTGTCAGGAGGGCCAAGGGCTCCGCCCTCGTGGGCTCAGGGTCCTCACTCACCTCCCGGGGCCCAGCCGGCGGGAATCACCAGCGCTCCTTCAGCGAATGTTTACTGAGCACCTGCTATGTTCCAGAAGTGGCGTTTAGGTCACAGAAGGTAACAGACCAAGGAAGCCACAGTCTCCACCCACAGTCGCTGAGTCTGGGAGGAAAGACAGACCAGGAGCAGACAACTACACATGCTTCCCCGTGGGCCCCAGCAGCCCCAGCAGCCCCAGCAGCCCCAGCATCGACTTCTAAAGGAAATAGAAGATTAAAGATCAAAAAGACTTACTCCCTTGCTTCCAACACTTCCAGGACCTCCCTTCCCATGGAGTGAAATCCAAAGTCCTTGCTGAGCAAGGGGGTGCTGGGCTGGAGAGGGAGTGGGCTTGCTTCCTTTCCCTGCTGGCCCCCGGGGCTGGATCACCAGCCCCGGCAGGATCTAGCCACTGTCACACCCATACCTTAGCACATACAGCGCTCACTCTCTGCACCTGCCCAGCACCCGCATCTCCCTGCCTCTCCTCAGAATGCCTTCCCCCACCCGCCCCAGGCCTGCAAGGTTCCCTAGCAACTCTCACGTCAGCACCCCTGTCCATGTTGAAGGCACATGTCACAGTCTCTATGTCCTGTTACTTGCTCACTTTTCCTCCCTCAATGAAACGTCACTCCCTGAGGACCTCATCTGTCTGGGTCGGTGACACCTTCCCAGTGCCGAGCACAGAGCAGAAGTAAAGAGCTGATAACTGAATGAATAAGCACACAAATACTCTAAGCAAGTTTTAGTTAGCTTCTCTATGCCCCACTTTCTGCATCTTTCAAATGCGGACAGCACAGCACTCCTGGCTGAGAATGAGAAGAGATGACAGAGGTCCCTGTGTTCTGCGTCAGAAATGGAAGGCTTCATGGGGCGCCTGCCCTCAGCTCAGATCATGATCCCAGAGTCCCAGGATCAAGTCCCACATAGGGCTCCCTGCTCGGCGGGAGGCCTGCTTCTCCCTCTCTTGCTCCCCCTGCTTGTGTTCCCTCTCTCGCTGTTTCTCTCTGTCAAATAAATAAATAAAATCTTTAAAAAAAAAAAAGGAAAGAAAGAAAGAAAGAAAGAAAGAAAGGAAGGAAGGAAGGAAGGAAGGAAGGAAGGAAGGAAGGAAGAAATGGAAGGCTTCTGCCACACAAGGGCAGGTGTGGCTCACCCTTCCACATGAGAAGGGGTGACCGCATGCTGGCCCCTCAGAATAAGTAACAGTGCTCCAAGAGGAGAAGAGGGTAGGGCACGGTCAGAGGAACATACAGAGCCAAGGCCTAAGGGCAGGGAAGGGTGCTCAATTCAGGGAATGCAGGGGCGTGCCAGACAAGCCTGGGAAAGCGAAGGCCAGATCAGGGCTCCCACTGGCCCCTGGGGCCACAGTCCACACTGCACTAGGGGGAGAGACACCCACGGCTGCACTCCCCATGGCTCACAGGTCTGGAACCTACAGCTCTAAGTACATGACTTTCCATGAGGCAACTGAGGTCAGCTCCTGAAGAGAAGGGAAAAGGCACGGCTCACACCAGCACCAACTCGCAATGCAAAGGGTCATCTCCTTAACTCCCGCACGTACCACGGCCCAGGGGCTGCTCACACATCCTCGTATCTGCCTGAAGGTCCAGTCGAGCCGGAAGAGGAGCCATCATGAGTTCCCCTTATCCAAACAGCCCAAGCATAGAGGTGTGGAGGGTGAGGGTTGTGACAGTGACTGGGGAGGGGCGGGAGAGCTTACACAAACCCACCCGTGGACATGTGAGCACATGCCCTCTGCTCGGGGCCTCCCGAGCACGTCTTTTGATGGTTGCTGACCCTCACATACAGTGGAGTTCTGCAACTTGGCACGAGGTCTAGGCAGCAGTCCAGAGACGTTTGGTTAAAGTTGCTTTCTGATGAGAAGAGGCAGTCCCCACCTGAGAGGGTAGGATCGGGGATAACTGGCTTCTTTTTCCCCATCTGGAATGCTGGCCAGCCTTCATCCCAGCTGCTTATCTAAACACTGCCCATCCTCTAACGGGCAGCCCCTCTCCATTGCAACCTCTTCCCTGGATCTTCCACACCCTGCTCTCTCTGAACTCCAGTTTCTGTGAGGACCGGCCATCCCCACTTAGAAGTGCTCCAATCTGACTTTTTAGACTGCAAGCTCCTGATATTAATAATAATGTATATTTATCGAGCACATTTATGTGCTCGGCACTATTCTAGGCACTCTACATATACGAGGTAGGTACTCTTATTATACCCATTTTACAGATGGGGAAACTGAGGCACAGTGAAATTAAGTAACTTGCCCCAAGGCCACAAAGCTAGTCAGTGGCTGAGTGCCAGGATTTCAATCCTAGCTGTCTAAGTCAAACCCTTTATCCTAACCACCATTCCGTAACACCTCCTAGATGCTGTCTTGATCACTTTTGTATTCCCATAATAGCTCCCTGAGTGCTGGACACAAAGTAAACACCTGCAGGTTGAATCTTCGCTCCCTTCTGCCCCAGGCTTCCGGAATTATGGTTCCCATTAAGGGCGATATGAGGGCCACTAGATGGCAGCAAAGAGCCAGGCCCAGGCCTCCCTGAGGGAGAGGAGGATAAACTAATGATAATGTTTAGTGCATCTTGCACCAGGCACTTAGAGACATCAGCTCTCTTTCTCACTAAGGCCTTTGAAGGTCGGTGCTATTGCCCTCCCCTTTATGGAGAGCAAAGGACACCAAGGCTCAGGCTGGTGGAGAAATTTGCCCAAAGTCAGACAGCTAGACATATGAGGACTGAAGCCAGGACCACCAAACCCTAAGCCCATGCAGTTCTCCAAAGACAGAAGCCAGAGAACCATTCACTGGTCTCCTCCAGGCCCAAGCGTGGGTTCCACACCCCTCCTCCATCCACAGGGCACACAGAAACTATTACTGTGTGGGGAGGGAGTGGGAAGCCTGGGCGAGCTCTGAGGCAATCACCACCCAGCAGGCACCCTAGCTGGGAGGGAGCCTGAGGTAGGACTCAGAACATCAGAACTGGGTGGTCTTAGAGACCACTGGTCCACTACAGACCTCTGACCCACTCTCTTGGCCTTGACCCCCACAAAGGATGCTGCGTGACACCAGGCTCACCATCTAAACTCAGGCCGCCACTTCTGTCCTCCCTGTCTCAAGCTCCGGGCTAGGAATCCACTCCCACAGAGGATGGATAAAAACTATCTGGGGAGTTCTGGCTGCGTCCCCTTCCAGCCTTTCCAGTAACTGTCACCTCCACACCCAAAACTGAACCCCTGGGCTGGACCGAGCCTCTGTCAGCTGTCCTGGAGCCGGGACATCAGAGGTGGCCAGGACACCATGCACAGGGTTCTGCAGGGGCACACGTGGGGAGGCCCAGCACAGAGCCCCAAACCCAGCCCCCGCAGCCGGCAGCACAGTGCGGGGCTCAGGCGGCAACAGAAGGGCTGTCCCATCAGGAGCTTTGCATCTGGCGACATTCCTGGCTGAGTCCACGGGGGATCTGTGGGGCTGCTTCTGGCCTGCTTCCCAGTCTGCCCCCCTTCTCCCCTAGTTCCTCCCGAGGCTCAGACAGCCAGATCAGGTCCTGGGAAAATACACACCATCTTGGGTTTATTTGGGGTTGGGCACTGCAGGTTCAGGCACAGTTTGTTCCTGGATAGGAAGAGTCAGGACCTTTCCACTCTCCTGGCACTTCAGACCCCTGCAGATCCCCTCCCTACGTCCCTGCACACACGACGTCTCTTCCCCCTCCCTGCTCCCTGAGTCTCTTATTCTTTCACCAGCCGGTAGATATGGTGCTGAGCTCCATGCTCGCTGGCTGACACCTCAAAGACATATGCAATGCACAGCAGCGTCTCCTGTGTGTCTCTGTTGGTAACCACCTGCAGGGACGAGAAAGAGGAGAGTTAAAGCCCCAAATCGGCACGTCACTGGCTCGACCCACCGAGCCCTTCCCGCCACACACCTGGAGTGCACCTGCTCCCTCCACACACACACCTGCAGGATGGTGAAGTTCTCCAGCACGCTGTTCATCATGTACTTCTCGGGCAGGTGCTTCAGCTTGTGGATGAAATTGATCATGTACTCGCAGAGCGGGGACCGATGAATGCGGTAAGAGTAGTGGCCGTTCTCATAGCGAGCATACTCTGTCTGCAGAACCCAGGGGGCAGCGGGGACTTAGAATCTCTCTTGACCACTTCCAGCCCCGGCCCAGCTCTCTGGGGAAGCCCATGACCCACTCACTGTCCACCTCCTCCGTCAGTGACGGGCAGACCAGGTCGAGGAGGAGGGAGCTCAAGGACATAAGCGCAGTGGCACTAGGCAAGATGGATACAGGGTGGTGACTCAGTCCTGGCTGTACACAAACACACGCTAACGGGCACACTGAGTGCATGGAAGCAGATGACACCTGAGCCCCACCGCTGGGCTGCACCGATGTCAGTCTCCCGGGTGCCAATATGATACTCCAGCTACACAAGGCACTGCTGGGTGAAGGGTACACGGGGTGATGCCTGTGCTGTGTGGGGAGCCAGAATCATCTCAAAATAAACATTTAATTAAAAATAACTTGAAAAGCATTCTATAAACTACTGTTGCTGCGGAGAGGGTTTCAGGTACTGTGTGTTTCCAGTCCCTGGATGACCGCAGGGACAGCGGGGGCTGAGAAGCCCGGGGACGGGCACGATGTCTTCTCCAGTACCAGTTTGGCACCGGGCTGTGATGGATGTGAGGTGGGTCACCAGCAACTGCCAGACATGTGAGGGCAAGAGCTCACTGACTCAGACAGATCTGGGGAGAGGTGGGGGTGAGCATGCAGGGCAGCCTGAGGCAGGGAGGGGTCTGGCTTAGCAATCACACGGGGTGGGGGGGCTCCTACCTCCACTTTCTCTACCACCTGCTTGCCAAAAGAGCAGACCTTGGTAGAACAAGTGATTATCATATTCTCCGGACTCTCGTACTGGCTGGAGACCCCGTAGAAGGAGCTGCCTTCATCCTCGATGTTGGTGTTGAGGTCTGCCTGGAGGAAGACACAGAGAAGACAAGCAGTGGACCAGTGAGTCAACAGGGGCCCTACTGGGGGTGGGGGAGAACTCTGGGGCCGCTGTCCAGGTTCTAGGGCTAGGACGGTATCAGAAGGGCCTGAAAAGAACTGGGAGAGTAGGATCTTGGAAAGCTTCCACCCTTCTCCACACCCAGGCCTCATGTAAAGTCAGGGTGTGTTGCCTAAACAATGGAAAAAGAGAACATTGTCATCCGCATTAGTGGCAGACCTCTGCTACCCATTTAGGCATCAACACACCTAGCAGGTGGGGCCCCCAACTTTGCCTTTAGGGCTTCAAGTTTTATAGTCTAAGGCTTTGCTCTTGTTAAACTGCAAACATCTGAATCTATATCAGTCATTTCTATTTTAGTATGAATTTTGTCAGATCTTTTCCAGAGTCAATTTTGATGGTGCAGTAAGTGTGGGAACAGAGAGCCAGAATGGGAGACTGGTGGAGAGGAGAGTAGGAGGGGATGCTGGGACTCCTCTATGGCTCATCCTCCAGTCCAGCTGGTCACTGGACCCTGCCAATGCTCTTTTGGAAATGGCTCTGGGGACTGGCCTCTCACCCATGGCTATGGCATTACTGAGCCTGGCCACCCCTGACCTTTTCACATCTCCAGACAAATCCCCCCCCCCCAATGGTCTTCTTCCCTTTGATTCATTCTCTAACTTCTCTGAGAGTTGTCTCCAAAAAAACAAGTCTAATTGCATCCCTCCAGAGTTAAAACCCTCTCACCGAGCCCTGGCCGTAAGAGAACATGTGGCTCCCTCCCCAGCCTGGCCTGGGAGTCCCTGGTCCTCTAGATGAGCTTCTTGCTGTTCCCAGCACACATCTTTTTTCCCTCTGCTGACAGCAGAGCCTAAAATACCTCTTGCTGGCTGCTGGGTTGACTGGAAATTTTCCTCTTAGCAAAGGTGGGGTAAGACTCCTGATTGCACACATGTCCCCTGCAAGAAGGACCAGAGCAGGACCTCGGCTTCCATGAGACCAGTGAGGCTCCCTGACCATAGGCCCGGCCCCACACAGCTGACCAGTGACGAGGCCCAGGTCTTCAGGCTCCCACTGCCGCACTTAACTGCAGAGTTACAGGAGAGGGAGGGAGACGTTAGATAATTCCGCACCTTGGCAGCTCTCAGGCAGACACTGTTTCTGAAGCCCTACGCCAGTTCAGGGTCCCCCTCCCCAGAACTTGGGCCCAGGACGAATCACCCCATCTGAGCCAGGGCTTGCTAAACAGAGCAACTTAGGACTCAAATGCACAAATCCCAGAAGGCTTAGTGTGAGGGTGTGGCCTTCCCTCCCCGCACAGGAGCAGGCTATGGCACCGCAGCCCTACGACGCAGAAGCTCTGCACATGGCTGAAGACTCTGATGCCAAGGCCTCCTCTGCGCAAAAATTAGGGGCTCCCCAGAACCCTGGAAGGTTCTGGCACCATTCAGAGACGGTATCAGGCCATTCTGTCACTGGCCACTAGGGGGTGCTCAGTCTTTACGTTTCTCTCCTTTGGGGAAAGATGTTTTCCAAGAGCAAGAACATTCTCTAGACTGGTGGGGACTGTTAAATGTCTCACAGCACAATAGAAATATTATGCAGCCAAAAAAAATGTTGAGAAGGGCCTGTGTTTACTCTTGTGAATTGACGACAATTGCTGAGTGGAAAAAGAAAAGCTGGTTACAGAACACAATGAGGATGTGTTACTGTCATGATGAGAAGAAAATAGGCTGTTTTCACGTTGAATAGAGCGGCATAGGTTTAGTGCACTCTGCAATGGTTTTAACAGGCCACTAGGAAGACAGGAAAACAGGGAATTACAGCTACACTCAAGTCAAGGCTCAGCGTCTGAAATCCTGGTCCTGGGGTAGGGATGGAGCTGGGCAAGCAGAGGGTGCCCTTGAGTCCCAGCTGGGAAGAGCAGACCTTGCTGGGCTGGGAATTAAGGGCATCCGGGACCAGCACAAAGCCTTCCAGTGAAGTAGAAGGTGAACTGGCACCAAAATCCAGCTCTCCATCTCCTATTTTCCCTGCTAAGTCACATGCTCCTCCTAGGAAACCAAGTTTGCCAGACTTCTTTAAAAAGGAACTGTTTGCTCAAAGTATGCTGCAGCTAGAAGCATGGGCAGAAGCATGAAAGACAGCTGGCAGGAAGCATGCCTGCCGGGAAAGGGCAGGCACCTGAGCATGGGAGGGTGGGTGCTGGCCAAGGGGCAAGGCCAGGGCATAAAATGAGGGCTCTCGGACTACCCCCGCCACCGGGGTCCTCTGGCTAACGGCTCGCTCGTGCAGCACCGACCACAGGCCCTACTATGTCCCTACTGCTTTCTCTTAAATCCACTCATTCCTTACCCTGAACCACATGCTAAGCAACGTTATCCATGAAATCAGTCAGGGGTTCTATTTTTTCTGTGATAATTACTGAATAACTATTAAAGAAGAAGTATTTGTTTGGAGGCCGACGAAAA
Organism: Spilogale gracilis; assembly: GCA_004023965.1. Lineage (NCBI taxonomy): Eukaryota > Metazoa > Chordata > Mammalia > Carnivora > Mephitidae > Spilogale > Spilogale gracilis. The sequence goes on along the minus strand of PITA01018227.1, from coordinate 28,193 downwards.
GAACGCTGTGCCCTAGGGATGGGCAGGACTGGCCCAACCCCTCCCAGGTTCTTCCCAGCACACAAAGGTCACAGCTGCCTAGCGCCCCCGCAGCGCCCTGGACATGCCATGCCCTTCATCAGCTCGTGCTGCCAGAATCTGTGCAGATGGCCTTGGCCCCCTGCAGCTGGTGAGCCCCTGCCAGTGAGGGCCAGGCCCAGGCGAGGTGGTGGGCCTCTCGTGGAGGCTGCCCTGTGGCTCACCTCTGGGTGGTGCTGGGTAAGACGAGCGGCGGGCCCCACATCACCACCCCACCATAACTTTCCCCCCAACACACACAGGTCTTGGTGCTAGCCTCCCGCTCACCTGGCCCTTCCATCCCTCAGTCACCCATGTATCCTGCCCCAGGCCAGCATGGCCAAGGGGAGTGTCTCTGCTGTCAGGAATTCATAGCTGGTGGGACAGCAAGGAGCATAAGTGTGATGGTGTTTGAGTGGTACACAGAGAGAGGGAGAGAGAGAAGCCTCCCGTCATGGTCCATCCAGTCTGCGCCCCACAGAGCCAGGAGATGCAGCCCGTGACCCGGACGAGCCCCGCCCGGCACCTCCTCTTCTCCTCACTGCCCCATCCTCCTGATGACTACCCTACCGCTCTTCTCAACCACACTCCACACACTTCCTGTCCACTCCTGCACCCCCTCACTCCAACATGCTGGGCTTCCCTTTCTCAGCTGAAGAGGCAGGCTGCCCCCCACCCCGCCCTCCTGCCCTCTGAATGCCCCCATGCTCTCCTCCCTCTGCCCTATTCATAGCTGTGGTGCGGGTGGGCAGCCCAGGCGGGGCCTGGAACAGGTGTGAGGGATCGGGTGACTGACAGAGGAGCCGAGACAGCCGCAGCCCAGGAGTGGGGGCTGGAGGGGCTCAGATTCATTGTCATGTGCTGGTATGTGCCTGGGAGAAATGTCAGGGCCCAAAGGGAACAGCAGGCTGGGATGGGGGCCAGTCTGGGGTGCTCTCCTCCCCCAGAGGCCTCAGCTCACCTCTGCCCAGCATCTTCAACCTGCAGACCGATGTTAACAGCCCTCAGGGTCCAAGAGTTCCCCTGCCCCTGCCCTGAGGACAGTGGGGGCCCCATTCAGTCCCACATGTCATGGGGAAGTAGGGAGAGCCTTCAGCTTCTCAGTCCCTGCTCCAGATCCTGCGTGCCCCACCCAACAGAGCACAGCCTCACAACTCAACCCCTCCTGCACCCCGACGCCAGCTCCAGCTGGCCATGATCTGTCCCGGCAGCCAGGAGCCTAGGAAATACTACCGCAATCCCATCAAAAGAACAGTAACTTTCAATGGGGACGGGCTAGAAGGCTGGGTGGGGACATCAAAGTCCTCCTCCCACTCCAAGAGGGCCCTGGTCAACTCCCCAGCGTGTATGCTCAAGATCCAGGCTGGAAAAGAAGGGAAGGCTTTGGGGGAGGTGGCTATTTCCCTGTCTGTGCAGCTTTCCTTTCTAAGGGTGTGCCGCCGGGTTCCCGACAGCTGATGGCAGTGGAGCGGGCAGCCAGGCCAGCACGCAGGAGCAGAGGGCTCCAGATGGCCGGGAACACCAGAGCTGGCTGGGAGCACCCCACGGCTGACCCAAAGGCTCATGCTTAGCAAACAGGAGCATTTCTTTTTTTTCCCCCAACACAGATTTGTGCGTCCCTGGTACCTCCACCCTCCCCACACAGGAGGGACCAGATGACTGCCCAGGAGCCCTGGCCACCGACATGCCCCCATCTCTGATTTCACCCGTCCTCACCCTGACCAAGTGTCTGCTCTTCAAAGAGGGCCTATCTCTAGGGACTCAAGCAAAGGGCGGGGGCACCTCAGGGTCCTCAGAAACACAGCCTCCTGCAGACCCTCAGAAACAAGACTGCTGGTGGTTCAGAGAAACAGGCCCAGAGACGTAGAGGTTAGCTCAGGCCACAGCTCTTGAGCAGCAGAGCAGAGACGAGAGCCTGTACATCCTAGCTAGAGCCCACTGCTGCCCCCCTGCTCTCCCAGAACACACCAGGAGGCCCCACTTATAGCCCACCACGCTCCCCTGTATCTGTATGCTGGTTATTGCCCCAGGAACTTGAGATCTGCTTCAGTTCCTCCCACCTGGAAGACAAGGGCCGTGCTGGGTCCACACAGCAGGCACCGTGAGCACGGTCCACGGGCAGAGCACAGAGGCCACACAGAGAACTGGCCTGACCAATTTCCTCAGCACCAATTGCCACCTCTCTTCCTTTCTCCCATCCATCTCTACCTCCAACTCCCTGAAAACATCAGAAGGTAGAAGGGGATCTGGGCCACAAGCAAGGCTGGAGAGAACATTCTAATTCCTTTTCCCTACTGCCCACTCTCACCTCCAAGCAGGATGATCCTCCTCATTTTCTGGAAGGGAAGTCTGGGCTCTAGAGGACCCAAGAAGCCCAAATGCCCAGCTCTACACGGGATGCACGGTTCAGCATGCCGTCCCCACACCGCCACTGTCTGCTGCTTCTCGGGACCTTGCGGAGCTTTCTTATTGGCAATCCTGAGCCTTCTCCAGCAGGCGCAGGGGGGGCACAGGACCCCGCGTAGGGGGCACCCCAGGTACTCTAAGGTCGGACAGTTCTGCGTCCTGGTTTCCAGCACACACCCAGAGACACACTGAGTGTGAATCCCTGTTCTGCTGCTTTGAACTGAGTGACCCTGGCAAGTCATTTCACCACTTTTCCCTCTAGAGAATGAGGCTGTATGTGTAAAGTGATGAACGGTGCCTGGTGTAACCTTCCACCAGATGCCCTGACCCACGTCTCATGTTTGTCACAAGAACGACCACAGGAAAGTTGCTGACCCCGGCTGGGCGTCTCAAAGCTAGGTCCTTGCTTACTCCATGCCTCCGTGTCCCTGCTTTGTGAAAGGGAAGGCCTAGGATGGGTCTCATCTGGATGGAGGCTATGGGAATACAGAATATTACCACTAACCAAAAGAAGGCAGGAGCTAGTGAAAAAGGCCCCAAATTCACCATCCCACCCCAGCTCCCCCCAGGTACTATTCCCACAAACGCCTGCTGCCAAGGAGGCCTTCCTTCTGATCTGAGATTACAACCTCAGGGGAGCTGAGCCAGTGCTGAGAAGGAGTCACAAGTCACCTCTCCCAAGCTCCTTCTTTCAAGTCAAGGCTAAACCTGGGCTGGTTTGGGGGCCTGGGGGAAGGAGCACTCAACAGAGGGTGCGGGCATCCCCAGAAAAAGGCCAGGAGCCCCCCAGATGCGCAGCAGGAAACAGGATGTTACCACGGCCAGCTGCACAGAGAGGCTGCTGACAGCTGCCCAGGGCAAAGCCTCTTACTTCCAACTTCAAGGCCGGGGCTGGAAGGAAGAGTAGGGAGAGGAAACGGGGAAGTGAAGTGGGTTAAGCTCCTCCTGGAAAAAGGGTGAAAGACACTGCCCCATACACCACACTCTTCAGGCCAGCCGTCGGCTGAAGTCCTGCCTGGCCTAAACTAGAACAGCCTCCTCCTCCCTTCCAGTCGGCACGGCTGACTGACCCAGCTCGGGACAGCTCTGGCCATGTCCTGCCCCGTTGGAAAATCTTCAGCGATTCATTACCTAAAGGGAAGGGATGGTAAAGATGTCGCAGATGTGCCGCTCTGTGCCCTGACGACTACAGCCATGGCGGTCATCACTAGTCAATCCAGAACCTTCCTCCTCCAGATCTTCCCAAACCAGCATGAGAGGGCAGGGACACTCCCGGTAAAACTACCTTTCAGGACATGTGCTTAAAACGGGAAACTCCCCACACAAGTTCATTTTCTTCCCTTCCAGGGAACCAAAAAGACATGACAGCAAAGAACTTTTTTAATGTGCTGCACCATAACGATGAAGCAAACAGAGGCGAACCACACCAGCAAGAGAGCTGCTCAAGAAGGCGAAAGGCTGATCAGAGCTGGAAGGAACTCTGTGGGGCAAAGGAAGCAAATGGAATCATAGCCTCAAAGCACCTTCAGGGGGCTTAGAGGTAAGAAGTGAGCAGCCCTGCTTGAGAGAAGCCCTGAGGGGACTCGGGCCTGGAGGGGCCAGGACAGTATGGGCAGGGAAGGCCCAGGCTTCTGCGCACAAGAAGCTGACTGAAAGGCCTTACCGAGAGTGGTCAGGCCTGCAGGCCCACCTCTCCCACCCTTTGGCAGAAGACCAAGAAATGATCACCAGAAATTTTACAGGAGGGCATCAGGTTTGGGCAGGTCAGAGAGGGGGAGAGAGGACTGAGGGAAAGCTGCATAAGAAATGCTTGGATCCCCAGCCCTCCTCCCGCCCCACACCTTGGCTGCCGTGACCCAGTACATCCCCTTCCAGGGGCGCGATTCACAGAGTCCTCTCTGGAGAAACTGAACCACCTCATGGGGGGAAAAAAAAGGTCTAACAAACATACTGTCATTTATTGGTTCCCTCAAAAAACCGGATGACTCCTCAACCCCAGGCGCCTTAGAGGGAACCTACCAGGTGGCAAAGGCTACCCTGTACACAAAGCTCCCAGTCACTCTTAAATATGGACATGGCACAGACAACAAAGCAAAGAACCCATCAGACTCACCAAAATGAAAACCTACGCTTCAAAGGACACTATCAAGAATGTGAAAAGAACTGACAGACTGGGAGATGATATCTCTAAACCACATGTCTAATAAAGGGCCCTCTATCTATAATATATAAGCTCCTAACTCCATAATAAAAGACAACCCAATTTAAAAATCGGCAAAGGAGGGGCACCTGGGTGGCTCAGTTTGTTAGGCAACTGCCTTCAGCTCAGGTCGGGTTCCTGGAAACCAGGGATCGAGCCCGCCCGCATCAGGCTCCCTGCTCAGCGGGAAGCCTGCTTCTCCCTCTCTCACTCCCCCTGCTTGTGTTCCCTCTCTGGCTGTGTTTCTCTCTGTCAAATAAATAAGTAAAATCTTTAAAAAAATAAAATAAAAAATAAAAATTGGCATAGGAACTCAACAGACATTCACAGAAGTGACCAAGAAGCACAAGGAAATGCAAATCAAAGCCACAAGGAATTCCACTTCATTCCCCCTGGGATGGGTACAATCACAGAAAATAATCAGCTGTCGGCAGGGCTGTGGAGAAACAGACACCCTCATATAACGATTGGTGAGAACGTACGTACTACAGCGCAGCCACTTTGAGGAACAGTCTGGCAGTTCCTCAAAAGGGTAAAGAGTTGCCTTAGGACTTAGCAATTCCAGACCACGTGTCACCCCAAGAGACATGAAAACCTCCGAACACACAAAAACTTGTATGGGAAATCCTCAACAGCATTATTCAGACAAGGCGGAAACAACCCCAAAGTCCACCCGCTGATGGACGGATAAACAAAACCTGGGACATCCATACAATGGAGCATTACTAGGCCATAAAACTGACTGAAGTTCTGATTCATGCTATAATACAAAGAACCCTGAAAACACTAAGTGAAAGAAGCCAATCATAGAAGACCACATATTGTATGATTCCATTTACATGAAATGCCCAGAAAAGGCAAAGCTGTAGTGACATCATTGGTGATTGCCTAAGGCTGCGAGAGAGGGCATAGGAGGTTTTAGCTAAAAGGTATGGGGCTTTATTTTGGAGGTGATGAAAATGTTCTAAAACTGACTGGTTGTACAACTCTGTGAATATACTAAAAAACACTGCACTATACACTTAAAGTCAATGAATTATACGGTAGGTGAATTATATAACAATGAAGCTGTTTAAAAATATGGACCAAAAAATATGGCCAAGGATTACAGACATTGTCAGACATCAAAACAGACAGAAAAAAGGATGCAGGGGCGCCTGGGTGGCTCAGTGGTTAAGCCTCTGCCTTTGGCTCAGGTCATGATCCTGGAGTCCTGGGATCAAGCCCATCGGGCTGCCTGCTCGGTGGGAAGCCTGCTTCTTCCTCTCTCACTCCCGCTGCTTGTGTTCCCTCTCTGGCTGTGTTTCTCTCTGTCACATAAATAAAATCTTTAAAAAAAGAAAAAAGGATGCAAAGGAAACAAAGACAAAGAAAGGAACAGAAGAAACTTAAAACATGATTCTCGGGCGCCTGGGTGGCTCAGTGGGTTAAAGCCTCTGCCTTCGGCTCAGGTAATGATCCCAGGGTCCTGGGATAGAGGCCCATGTCAGGCTCTCTGCTCAGCAGGGAGCCTGCTTCCTCCTCTCTCTCTGCCTGCCTCTCTGCCTACTTGTGATCTCTCTCTATCAAATAAATAAATAAATAATCTTAAAAAAAAAAAAAAAAGCCATGATTCTCACTTTGTATCCCAGAAAGATAAAAGAAAAACTATAGTCATGAAATAAGATCAGAATGCAATCAAAGAACAAGAAGGAATTTTTTTTTTTTTTAAGATTTTATTTGACAGAGAGAAACACAGCTAGAGAGGGAACACAAGCAAGTGGAGTGAGAGAGGGAGAAGCAGGCTTCCTGCTGAACAGGGAGCCCGATGTGAGACTCGGTCCCAGGTCTCCGGGATCATGACCTGAGCCGAAGGCAGTCGTTTAACCAACTGAGCCATCCAGGCGCCCCCAACAAGAAGGAACTCTTAAAAATATCATGGTCAAGGGACGCCTGGGTGGCTCAGTGGTTGAGCCTCTGCCTTCAGCTCAGGTCATGATCTCAGAGACCCGGGATCAAATCCTACATCAGGCTCCCTGCTCGGTGGGAGGCCTGCTTCTCCCTCTCTCAGTCCCCCTGCTTGTGTTCCCTAACTGGGTTTCTCTGTCAAATAAATAAATAAAATCTTTAAAAAAATTATCATGGCCAAAGTTAAATATTCAAGAGAAGGTGGGGCAGAGAGTGCCACCATATTGCACTCATCCAATTCACCACTAACTATCCAGTGCACCATGATCTTCTGAACTAGGAACATCAACTGAACTAGGAACACAACAGCCACTCAGAGACTCATCCATCTTCTTCTAAGTCCCAGAACCCTACTTTATTCAGAATGGCAGTTCGCTCAACTCAAAGCGTGCACTTCCCTGGCTCTTTCGCAGCTAGGTGCAGCCATGCCGCAAACTAAGTGCTGTGGTTGACTTCCACAAAAGCTCCCTAGAGGGAAGGACATCGGCTTCCTCCTTCCTGACGGCTGGAACTCCAGAAGCCATGACCTTGAGGACACAAGCCATGCACTGTGTATGGTAGACAGCTGGAGAGGAGACAGATCTCTACTGATTTCAAGGAGCTGCCGGAGCAGCCCTGGACAGTCGGCCTCCAGACTTACTTTACATAAAAGAAAACTAAACTACTTATTGATGGCACTGCTTATGTAATATGTACTCAACCGCTTCAGAAGAATTAGAAGATACAGTTAAGGAAATCTCCAAGAAAATGAGTTAGAAAATCAACATAGAAATTGTAAAAATCATAGAGGGTAAGTCCAGCATATCCAACACAAGACTAATAGCGGTTTCTTGGATAAGAACAGAGAGCCAACAGAGGGAAAGAAGTAATATAAGTAAATTTCTCCAAATTGAGAAACATAATCTCACAATTCAAAGTGCCTGGCTTAAAATATTCACGTAAAGGGGCGCCTGGGTAGCTCAGTGGGTTAAGCCTCTGATTCCGCTAGGGTCATGATCTCAGGGTCCTGGGATGCAGGCCTGCATCGGGCTCTCTGCTCGGCGGGGAGCCTGCTTCCTCCTCTCTCTCTGCCTGCCTCTCTGCCTATTTGTGATCTCTCTTTCTGTCAAATAAATAAAATCTTTTTTAAAAAAATCAAAGTAAAAACACACATATCCCAGAGCTCATCTATGTGAAACTTGAAAACCTAAGAAAGGAAATGCAAAATTTTCAGAGATAAAAAACAAAAACTAAAACAAACAAACAAACAAAAACAACAACCAAAAAAACCCCCCAAAACCCAAATGACATAACAAAGGACAGAGTATTAGAAAGTGATCATACTATTCGTGTTTGAAGACAATGATTCTTGAAAGTCATTTCTAGGACAATGATTCATGACTTTATTCTATATCCAAATTATCAAGCAAGCACAAAACAGCAGGCAAAGGCTTCAACATTTATCTCTCACACATTTTTCCTTAGGGAAGTAGTAGCTAGAGAATGCTTTCCAGCAAAATAAGCAGGGACACCAAACAGAGAGAAATACGAGATCTAGAAAACCATAGACTCCATACGGGAGAAAAGTAAAAGCAGCCTCCAGATGACAACCCCGGAGCAGGTCGAGAACAACCAGTCCAGACTGGGGCCTGACAGAGGCCTCCGGGAGGAGAATCCCCAGGAGACAGCGAGAACAGACCAGCAGTTTGATGGGTGTGAGTTTCGGAGAAAACTTCTTTAAAAAAAGTTGTATGAGAGTTATGATGGATCGATATGTAAAATTTTAATAGGACTATTTAGAAATATGCAAATAAGAAAGCCATTTACTTGTAGGAAAAAACAAAAAAGTTATACAAGAAATAAAATGTAATTATAATACACAATTACATAGTAAGCATAATTCTTGGCTCCCTGGTAGTCAATCTGTATGGTCAAAAAGCAAATATTTTATTGCTCTTATTAAATTATACAACTAACTGGATATGACCATATTGAGATGAGGGGAAAAGTGATCTAACACCAACTAAGGTTTTTCTACCGTACCAGAATAAGCATATAATGTCTTAGTAGTGATATCAAGGTATTGCTATACAAAGGTATAACTCAGAACGAAGGAGATAAAACCCAGAACAAACAGCAAAAATTTACACTGACTGCCCGTGTGGCCTAGGACCGTGGTTGGGGTAGAGTGGGAGCAAAGTCTGATGCTTTTCATTATAAGCCTCTTGATATTGATTAATAATATAACTATTAATATTCTTTGATTTAAAAATAAGATAAAGTAAAAGGAAATAGCACCTATTTTTCATCCCAGGATGGATTAAAAAGCCAGATTTTGCCTGTCAGGGATCTTCAAGATCTGACTCCCCTCGATTTATTTTCTCTTATTCCCCGTCACACACCCGTACCCATGACTTTCCCCTCTGGAGCCCATTTTCTCATGCTTGCTTCCCTCCCCAGGCTGCAGTAGCCCCTCCTGGGCCCTGCCTGACAGATCCTGCCCAACCCTAAAGGCTGGTCTGACTCCATTCCGCTCGCACAGCAAGCTGGTAGCGTGCAAAAACCAAGCACCTTAAAGCTCAGGAGCCCCGAGTCTCAGTTCGAGCACTGTCTCTTCTGGAGAGAGCTAGGCTCATGGGAACTTTGATGAGGAGGACAGCCAGCCAGGCTGCAGGGTCCTAGCCAGGGGCCTGGCAGAAACCCGGAATTATATATAAAATGCATTGAAACTGTTCAGAGGCTCCAATCAGCACGCCAGAAGGACTTGCTGCTCTCCCCTGCCACTGGCTAAGCGTGCACTTGTCTGACTCTTTCCCTTACACCCCTTTTCTGTGTGGACTGGGAGGAAAGCTCCTAGGGCAGGTACTATACGTCTTGGTCTTAGAGGAGAGGTTTCAAAAGCCTGGAGCTCTCCTCTCATAGCACCCGTCCAAGAGTGAGACAGGGAAAGCTGAAGAGGCCAAGCCTATGTTTGGGAAGTTAGGTGGGTGTTTCTCTTGGGGTTAGCTAGCCTAAACCTACAGCCCACTTCTGCAAGCCCTGCTCAACCCAACAGTCACCCTGCGCTAGTCCTGAAGCGAATTCAAGACTTGGCATTCCAAGAGTCCATGCAGGCTCTTTGCCAACCCCTCGTTCAGTGTCCCTTGATCTTTCCAGTGGAGCCCTTGAGGCTGCACTTCCTGCCCGGATGCGGCTGCCATCACCACCTCTCATAACAGGGCCTGCCTCTGCGGGCTCGGCTCTCCAGCAGCACTGGCCACTCCGGGGCGCAGCCTCCCAAGGCCTTGTGGCCACTGTGGGCTTGCACTGCCCTCCGTGCTCGAGGAAAGGGCACCCGATGCCCACTCTTTCTCTTTTCTCCTCACTATGATCAACGCAGCAGGGACTGGAAGGAAGAGTTTTTCAAAGGGCTTACCCAGAATTTCACAAGAAAAAAGGCATTGGAAGGTCCCCGTTCAAAGAGCTCCTTGAGTCCCCCCTTTTTCTCTGGGAATTTGTCATAGATCTGGCGGATGTCCACGGCTTCGAGGTAGGGGTCACTGTAGCTTGGGCTGGACTGGCCGATGTGCACAAACAGGTGCTTGTTGTACTGTGGAGAGAACAGTTGGGCTGAGGGACAGGCACGGGGAGGCAGGGCAGCCGGAGCGACCAGAGCTCACACCACAACCCTGCCATGTGGAGCAACTGACTTCAGCTCTCCGGCCTCAGTCTCCCAGTGGATAAAATGGAGACAGTAAAAGGATCCAATGTAAAGCCAAGTTAACAGGTAAAAGGCCTCCGGGGCTGGGCCTGCCTAGTTGGTGCTCAATAAACAGGGCTCCTTCTCAGTCCTGGCTGGTCACTGGATGCCCTAGGCAAATCATTCCCTACCTTTGGGCCTCTCTTATCTCATCTGTGATGTCAGACCACTGACCTAGATAAGGTGTTTTCAAACTGCTCCCCCCTGCAGATGGGGGCTGGGCTGCCTCTGTGCCCAGCATGGGCACCTGGCTACACCCGAAGAAAGTCGACTACTTTTGTGGTACACACTGGGCTTCCGAGCAACAGTCTGATTAATGATTCTTCCGCTGAAAAACAAGTTTGAAAACATCACAGTGAAATGGTCTGTGAAGTCCCCCAGGCACCCTGCCTCCTCCAGCTCCTCCTCCTCTGACCCTTCCAGATGACTCTGGTCACCCAGGATACGGTTCATGCAAGGGGACAGGGTGGGGGTGGCACCCCAAGGGGGGGTGGCATCCCAAGGATGTGGGTCAGACATAGGAGGCTCCTCAGAGTCACAGAGGAAAGGATGGAGCAGGGGGGCTGAGGGGAGGGCAGAGCACATGGAGGGGAGAGCACAGGTCAGGAGGTCAGGGAGGGAGCGGCAGAGAGAGAGCCAAGAGAACTGGAATGGACAAAGGAACCAAGGGAGGGCTTCGGGGTGGGGGCATCAACTGAGCCAAGGGAAAAGGGGAAAAGAGGAGGCAAAGAGAGGGGTGAATGAAGGAAAGGAATGGGGGCAGGAGGCCCAGGGGAAGGGAAGCCTGGTAAGGAACAGGAGATCTAAGTGAAGCCCAGAAGTGGAGGGGGGCAGAAGGCCAGGGCAAGAAGCCAGAAGCAGGTGGGGAAGGAGCAGAAGACACAGGAGCAAGAGCTTGCAGGAATAGGAGCAGGTAGAGGGCCGGCCAGGCCCAGGCCAGGACCTACCGTATCAGGGTCCTGCTGCTGCTCCAGGAAGGCGGAGAATTCCAACATCCAGAGCTTGGAGCTGGCCACGCTGCGGCCCTGCCATGGGGGTGCTGGGGGCACTGAGGGTGACGGGGTGGGTCCCGCGGGAGACTCAAACCCTGCACGCAGTGGGAGAAGCACATGGGGAGCGGTCCACACAGTGGCCTCCCTGCCAACAGCCTCTGAGAGGACCCCAGGCCCAGCAGTGAGGCCCCAAGCTGGCCAGATCTCCAGCTTCCCCAAAGCAGGCCTTCCAGCAGGGGTGGCCGAGGGGAGCACTTGGCCTGGTACAAGCCTGTCCCCTCGGGCCCCTGGAAAGAACTGTACTCGGGAAAATGGATGTTGGATGGGGGGTGGGGGCAGGATGCCAATGGGCCTGTGGGCTTCCTGAGCAGCACCGCTAAGTTCTGGTCGAGGAGCCTCTGGTCCAGTCAGAGACAACCAGACCCAGCAACGGCTACAACAACATAAGGCCCGTGAGAACACGAAGCTTCCTGATCTGTTCACTGCTGTCTCTGCAGCCCTACAACAGTGCCTGGCTCAGAACAGGCACTCCATACAGGTGTGCTGATAGAGGAAGTAGGGAATGTGGGAAGAATGGACATGGGATGCACTCAGGGGTGGACAGCGAAGGCTTCTCCAGAGAAGGGGATGTTTGAAGGAAGCACAAGGACAAGCAGGAGGCAGGAGGTGAAGACAGGGAAAAGGCCCTGGAGGCAGAGGACAATGCAGAGGTCAAGGGAGCGGGGCTGTGAGAAGCTCAGGAGGGTTGGAAGCTAGGTCTTTGGTAGAGCTGGCGAGCATGTGGGTCTGCGCCTGTGGCAGGAACCAAAGGTAAAGAGATGGGCCCGGGGAGTGGGGTGCTAGGCTAAGCAGCACACATTTGAGCCTGAGCGTTTGGGAGTGATGGAGGATTTTAAGCAGGGCAGTGAAATGATCAGACCTGTGTTTCTAGGTCCCCCCCAATATGGAGGAAGAACTTGGCAGGGGTGAGGCTGTCAGAAGCATGGTCCTAGGGATGTTTTCGGGGGGAAATGAAGAAGGCCCGAATGAAAGTAGTGCAGTGAAGGGAAGACAAAGGGACACAGGAGGCCCACAAAGGGAGCAAACTCCGCAGCCCTGGTGCCTGACGGGGTGTGAGAAAGCAGAAAGGCAGAACCCCAGGGGAAGGCCAGGGGAGGGAGGTAGTAGGCCCCGCGTACTGAGGTGGGTAAGTCAGCACCACTTGAGAAAGGACACGGAGAAGGAGCAGAGGGGTAGGCGGAGAGCCATGCTGGACACGATAGCCGTGCTTAAAGCCCCAGATGCATCGCTCACTCATCTGTTCAAGCACTGCTCCCTGAGGAAGTGCTGTGTGCTGGCCACAACTGGGTACACGGAAGACGCAGACCAGTTGCTCCCAGACACTGCCCCCCACACCCCCAAACCCAGATACTGGCAATAAAAAATGTCAAGTGCTAGATGGGGGTGCACAGCACTCAGGGCACCTAAACTGGGCAGGAGCAGGGCAGAGAAGCTTGCAGGAGGACGGGAAGCCTGAGCCATAGCCCAGAGGCAGGGCAGGTGGGGCCATGGAGGGAAGGAGGGAGAGGAGAGAAGCTGAGTCAGCGAGAGAGCCATGCAAGTTCTACTACAGACTTCAGATTGTACCCAGAATGTACCAGGGAGTCAGGAACAGATGTTAAGCCTAGGAACCACGGGGTGGGATGGATGCTTTCTAAAGGTCATTGAGGTGAATCACAGGGTGAAGAGGGCAGGCAAAATAAAACAGGGGGCAGGTTAGGAGGCTACCGCAGTCATGCAGGCAAGAGGAGGAGGGGCTGAGCCGAGACTGAGGCCAGTGAGAGGAGGAGACAGACAGGAGGGTGGACTGCTCCCGGCTGGGAGAAAGCAGCCATCAGGACCCCAAGAGGCGAGCACACTGCTCTCAGAACAGAACGGGCCAGGCCAGAAGGTCGGCAGAGAGTCATTCCCCGGGCCAGAAAAGGTGGTTAAGGGTGAGGATCCCACCTTGCCCTGCAGACAGGAAGGAGGTGAAGGACCCTCTTGATAAACAAGTGTCCTCTGAGCAGTGAGAAGGAGGGACACCCAGAGCTCCATGGCTCTGCTCAGGAGTGCTCCCTGTGTTAACCAGCAGCTCCAGGCTGGAAAACCATGCTCTCCTCGGACCTCCCACTTTGAAGGGGAGGCTTACAGTGTCACCAAGAGGGGGCTATTCCTAGAGCCACGCTGTTCGGGGCACCCATGCAGCCTATGGGGGTGGCCAGATGGAACAGCTGCCCTGGGGCACAGACACTCCCCTTTGAACTGTGTGTACCCCTGAAGGCCCTGAGTCCAGGCTGGGGAGCAGGTCAGGCAGCCCAAGCGGCACCAGGGGCTCGGTGTACCACAGAGGTGTGTGTGGTAGGGGAAAGGAAAGGGGTGGAGCCGGGAGACTGGGATGTCTATTCTGAGCACGTGCCAGGGCCACATCTAAGGTCATGAGCTGTCCAGTCATCGGGAGCCTGGGACCTGGCGGGGTCGGGGGGAGGGGGGATAGGAGCCGCAGGCGTGCAAGGTACCAGGGAGCCGTGCACTGCCGACCCACCTGGCAGAGACAGCGAAGGCTGGACAGTGTAGGTTTGTTGAGAGAAAGGTTTCACACTGTGGGAGACAGGAGAGAGCAGGTGTAAGCCTTAGGGCAGATGTCAGCCCAGGAGCCTCCAGCAGTGTCCAGCACTTCCTGTGGGGCTGGCCCTGGTGGTCTGGCCATCAGTGGCCTTGGAGGGCTCTGGCCACCTGCTCCCTCCCCTGCCAAGTCCGTCAGGTTCCATGGATGACCCACAGAAGCAGCATGTCTACTTGTCTGGAAAACCAGCCCTCTCTTTCTTCCTTCCCTCTCCTCCTCCCTCCCTCCCTGGTCAGCCAGAGGTCAGCTTCCTAGCCGCCTTCCCTTGGGTCCCAAGCTCTGGCCCTGCTTCACCCTGGACAGACGGGCATCTCAGAAAATGCCAGGTCAGGTGTCCACGCTGCAGACTGAGCTGCTGCCTGCAAGCAGGAGAGCCGGATCCCAAAGCTCGAGCCCCTCCTGAAAGGCTGAGTCCAGACTGGAGGCCAAGCCCCACACCACAAGCTCATGAGCTCACGTTCAGTTCGGACAGCAACTGGTAGCAGGCCATACTCACTCATGGGATGTTCCAGCTTGGCCCGGCAAAGCTCCTTGCCAAAACTGAGGAGGCAAAAAGCGCAGAGTCAGCACAGCCGGGCACTGGGCTGTGGTGGGGGGCGGCCAGGCAGGCCTCAGCTGGAAGGCGGGGCTGGGGGCCTGGGCCCAGGGGGTGGTAAGGAGAGAGTCAGCACTGCTGTCCAGTACCAAATGTTTTGGGAAGCTCTGGTCTCTGGACCTGCTCTGCTGAGAGGTGCTCCTCGGCAGAAACCCCAGGTTTGCCATCACGGCAGCTATGTCCTCCCTTAGAAGCCCAGTGCAGAGCAGCACGTAAGGCCCCAACAGCCCCAGATTGAAGAAACCTATTTAGTTCTAAGTGTCCCGAGCTTCCTTATACATAATCACTTTGTGTCATTATCTAGGTAATATCCTGATGGACTAGCAATCTCTGGAACACACTCTGAGAACTGCTGGACAAGAGGCTCGTTGAGCATGGGGCCTGCCACAGTCCCTTCCCCACACGCCTAGGGTAGTGCTGTGGGTGCGTCATGAAGACCCATTTAGTCACTACAGCCAAGAAAACGCTGTGAGGACAACAGCCCTGGAAAGAAGGAGACTTTCTAGATCATTCTCAAAGTGTCACCAAGGTGGCCACGGTCAGGAAATTTAAAATCCAAACAAGAGCCTGTCCCTGAACATCAGCACTCTGACTGGAAGGAGAGCAGTGCTGAGTGCCTGCGGGGAGTGGGGACAGGACAAGGCAGTAGAGGGCTGCTCAGGGGTGCACTGGGGCCTGACCGAGGCCTCAGGCTTCAGCTCCCCTCCTGGGACTTCAGCCTCCTCATCTGTCAATAGACCAACTCTGTAGAGCTACCCGGTTGGCTGGCTACTGGTGGCGGCTCTGCCCCCTGGGGACGGCCTGCTGTGTCACCGGCAAGGCCCCTGACGGGCAACGCCAGTGCCAGCAGGGCCGTGCCTCAGCATGGCCCCTCAGTCCTTGGTCCCTCCTTCCTCCTGGCTCTCCCGGCCTGGAAGGACTCAAGAGAGAAATGGGGCCGGCCAGTGCCTCCGGCTCGTCAGGATGGGGAGGAGTGAGAAGGAGAGGCTGGCGTGGCCTCTGGCTCCAGGCAGCCCCACTTACCCCTGAGACTGCTGGGTGGCCTGGGCCCCGGGCGAGGGCCATTTTACTGTGGAAGGCTGTGGCGGAGATGGCCTCTGGCTCCAGGCAGCCCCACTTACCCCTGAGACTGCTGGGTGGCCTGGGCCCCGGGCGAGGGCCATTTTACTGTGGAAGGCTGTGGCGGAGATGGCCTGGGCGGGCGACATGGGAGCCATGCTGTGCAGGGCCTTGTCCTTAGCTGCCTGGTCCTGGGGAGACATTGGGAGGGAAGGCCTCAGCACTGGCCATTATGGCAGCTGTGGGCGAGGCGGGGTCCGAGCCCTGGACAGGGCCCTGGGGAACCAGGCTCGTGCCCCTGAAGTGCTACAAACTTGGTTTCTGACTGAGCACAGGTCACTCACTTCCTCTCACCAGTTTCCTCCTCTGTCAAAGGGGCAAAATGGTTGTCCAGTCTGTTTCACTAGAGCTTAAAGGGCCTTGGGAAACATCTGCCCAACCGTGCGTTGATGGGGAGACTCTGAGAAGGCCTTTTAGTCCATGCTCGCCTCCAGGCCACTGGCAGCTGGCATGGGACCTGGCTCATAGTAGATGGCACATAAATACGTCAGAGCCCTCCTCTACAGCCACACGGGCCGTGTGCACGCATGGGACAGTCTCCTGTGGTCCCATGTGTCTGAGTCCCACCCCGTGGGATGCCCCTGCCCCGCAGACGCCCGGGACCCCCGTGACTTTTACATGGCAGGTGTCCCCGCCCTCCATGGGTTCAAAGACACCAAAGAAGGGGTTCGCCCTGCACAGGCTCAGAACCAACAAGCACTCAGGAGAGCATTGGTAAGCACTTAAGACACTGGTGATCTGGGGCGCCTGGGTGGCTCAGTTGGTTGGGCGACTGCCTTCAGCTCAGGTCATGATCCCGGAGATCCGGGATCGAGCCCCACATCGGGCTCCCTGCTCCGCAGGAGGCCTGCTTCTCCCTCTCTCACTCCCCCTGCTTGTGTTCCCTCTCTGGCTGTGTTTCTCTCTGTCAAATAAATAAAATCTTAAAAAAAAAAAAAAAAAAAAGACACTGGTGATAATAGTAATAATAATCCCTATATGTGTGTCAGCCGGCACTTCCCATCCAGAGTGCCTCAATTCCACGGGCCTTCATGATCACACGTATTTCAGTATTTCTGTAGTTAGACTTCTGTATTTCAAAAAGCCTCATGGGAACTCTGTTTTTGTCCAAAATAAGACCACATTTAGACTGGAATGGCAAGTTTTATTCAGTATGGGTTTCTTAACTGAGGCCAAGTGTCTGGATTATGTCAGCTCCAGAGTTCCAATCAGGAATTCTGTCTTTACGATGAGCATTTTTAAATGGGAAAAATAAATTACCCATTATTTGGTAATTAAGTCAGTAGACCCAAACCTGTCCCGAGTCCCAGACAAGGGAGGACTGACGGAGGCCCTTGCAGCTCCCAGACGCTTCCCCGTGACAGTCTCCTCAGTCTCTGCCAACAGCCCCGTGAAGCAGGCACCCCCGTGAGGGCACCCACATCCCGGCACCTCAACTCCAAGACCATGTGCACTCACGTGGCACAAGATCTCACTTTGATTCTCAACCTCATGGCCATCCTGTGAGGCTGGCAAGACCAGTGGGATTCCTCTCCCAAGATGAAGAAACAGAGGCTCAGAGAATTTAGGGTGCTGATGTGGCGGCGGCTCACCCGAGAGCTTGGTCCTAGCTGGCAAGTCAGCTCACCGCTGGGCCTCGGCAGGCCCGGGGCAGGGCAGGGCATGGCAGGGGGAGCACGGGGGAGAGAAGGGTATGCACACACAGAAGGCACAGGAGACCATTCTGAGAGAAGGGCTCCCCCTTAAACCACTGTCCTTTCGGGTCAAACCTGGGCTCCACTTTCAGAGGCTCTCTCATAACCAAAAAGGGAGCCCTCAGCACAAGGCAGCCTCTTCCCAAGGATATGTGCACTGCTCAGAAGGGAAAAGCCAAAGGCGCCAGGCCAGCCGACCCAGGCCTCTCCCTCCATGAGGACATGTGTGGCACACCAGGCCATGCTCTCAGAAAGCCCGTGGGCCTCTGCAGTTAACAACTGCACTGTGAGGCCGGAGAGCTCCATTCACTCGACACCAGTAACTTACATCCCTCCCCAGACAGCTGATCTAAACAAATGACCGGAGCTCAGGAAACCACGTCCTCACCAGGGTGGGCAGGAGTCAGGGGGAAGGACGCTACGGGGAGGACATCAGTGACCAGGGGCTGGAGAGATAACCTTGCTTCACTCTGTCATTTTATACTTTAAACCAAACAGAGCTTGAGGAGGGCCAGTGACTCACCGCGCTCACCTGGCACTAGGGCAGGGCCAGTACGCCAAACCCCAAGTCCTGGAGGAATTCCACCCAGCAGAAGTCTGTCCACCAGGGAGACAAATTATGCTGGGTCCTAGACCCCTTTGAGAATATGACTAAATCCTCAGACCACTCTCCCCAAGAAAATGCATGCATGTGAAGATCTGCATATTATTTAAGGGGTTCATGACTCTCCTCGATGTCTGTCCAGTGGTCTAGGAGAGCGATCCCCAGCCTCTAAGTTACAGCCTATGGACAAAGGTAGCAATTCCTTGAAGCAAATGTGAGCCATACAGATGCTCCCCAAAGGAATTAGAAGTTTCCCTTGATGGCTGTAAACAGAACACTGGAAAGTGTCTTCTCCGTTCTGGCTCCCTGCCGGGGTCCCAGGGAGTCAGAGGCAGACCAGAGAGGGGAAGTGAGAGCAAGTTGGACTCCAGATCCCAGGGGTCTCTTGGCCTAAGAGAGAGGGAGTAACAGCTGAGGCCCAGTCAGCTGTCCAGGGGACAAAGGCATGAGGTGCTGGGCTGCAGCTGTGGGGGCGGGGGACAGCTGGGCTGAGTGGGCAGTGGGGCGTGGCTTCCTGGGAGTTCCCACCACGCATTTGGAGCCTCCAGTGTAAGGATCATGGACCACCAGAGCCACATGGGCCTTCAAGCTCATCTAGAGCAGAGGTTTTTACCTGGGGTTCAAGAGCCACAGAGCATGAAGGGGGACTAGGAGCAGAGGGTCTCTGGCCTATTCCTCACCAACCTAGCTTTGACCAAAGTAGCCCCTGTGATAACACATCGGTGTGACATTTTGTTTGGGGGAAAAACAATAGGGGCTTTTAAAGTAGTATGTTAACTGCTAGTCTCAGTCTGAGACCCCAAACGTCAGCTTGTCCTGCCAAGTAGCTGGGCAAGCTCCACTATGAACCCCTCTAGGACCCCTCTAGCTCATTCCCATCTGGTGTTCACTGGAAGGGTTCCCTGGCTCTAGCGTCCAGGAGGCCTGAGGCCTGAGCCCTGTGGGGAACAGACTGCCCCGAGGGGCTGATCCCGGAAGTGGAGAGAGCAGACCTTGTCAGAGAGCAGAGTACAGAAAGGACTCCCCCAGTTCCCATGGTAACAGCCACCCCACCCCCACAGCAGTGCCTCCCAAGCCTGCCCACCCTGTAGGCTCAGTGGATGGCACTAAGGGGCCAGGGCCTCCACGAGGTCCTCAAGGAATGGGTTGTGGAGGGCAATCCCGCTGTGACCTGGGGAGTAAACTGCCCCGGAGGGTGGGGAGTGGGGAGGGACAGGATGCTGCAAAGCCTGGTGGTCACACACACACACACACAGCTCTGAGGTCAACTGTCTTTCCTGTGCAAAGAGAAGTTACAGGCTGAATTCCACTCTTTGCAACACCAAGAAGCATGCTAGCTCTGCACACAGAATAGCCAGTCCCTGAACCCAAAGGGAAGACTTTTCCTGCTTGAAAGAGAGCCTGGACTTCTAGGAACCTGGCACCGCCTGGGCCCTGGGGTCCTCCCTCCTACTGGGGCTGTTTTGTCTTACCTTTAGCTTGGCCTGGATCTCGCGGGCTTTGCGACGAGCCAGCACCTGGATGTGGCTGGAGACCTGTAGTAAGAAGAGAAGGCTCCTGTCCCTACCTCCCGGGAGACCTGTGCTCCCATCTTGGCTCCCTGGCCCTTGGCCCTCCACCACCCCCAATCCACATCCGTGGAACGAGTAAATGAAAGGGGCTGTCAGTGATGGGCCTTCAGTCCTGCCGCATCCAGCCAATCCAGAGTCTGGCAATAAGTCAATGTACAGCGCCAGTCCTTTCGCTCTCTGTTCTTCTGCAGTCCTGGAGACGGGAGGGGAGGGACTTCCTCCCAACTGATGGCAGCAGGGACTGCAGGGAAACTGAATGGTCTGTAGCACACCAAAAAAAGATAATCCCTCTGAACCAGCCCCCACCGAGAACCCACCCTTGGTCCCGTAGAGGGCCTCGCCCACCACGGGAGTAGGCTGGGACTAGGGGCCCTTGTCCCGGGACCCATGCTCATCTCCCAGGGCCTACCTGCTTCCTGGTGCGGGTCTTCCCCGTGCGGAGCTTGATGTAGCGGGCAATCAGCTCATTCCGACCTACAGAGACACAAACAGCCTCTCAGCAGGAGAACAAAGGGCAGAGACACAGGAGGAGCTGGGGACCCCTACCCTCACCCTCTGCCCACGTCAAGTGGGGACTTGGGGTGAGGATCCTGCAGTTTCCCTCCCCCGCCTCCTTGGATCCTGGGGCTCTCCCAGCAGTAAAAGGCCTTGCTAGGGGCCCAGTAACCTGAGAGCAAGGAAGTGACAGGGCTGTGGGCCCCATACAAACTCGAGGAGCCCTCTCAGAGGCCACCTCCCCCCACCACTCTACAGCAGCCTGACAGCTGCAGATCTGTCCTGCCTCCTCCTGGGGCCTTCTGCACACCTGGGAGGCTGCGGGAAGTGCCTGGGCCTTGACACTCCCCCATGCAGTCCCCACCCCACACAGCTTCCACCACTTCTCCGAATAATAAGCCAGACCTTACGAGACATCTTGCCTTGTCTATGGGCAGCAGGGGGGAGGGGAGACATAAGTGCCAAGACCCTGAGCATCCTCAGGGAGGAGACCTGAGGCCCTTAACTCAGCTCCAGAAACCCTGGGCAGACCACACCTCTAGCTGCATGGCTCTGACAAGACCAGTCACCGGGTCAGGCCGAATGTGCTGTCTCTTAGAGGCTAAAGCTGTGTCTGAGGGATCCTGGAACACTGCAAGGAGCCACCCACGTCCTCTACTATTGTAAATGCAATTATGAAAGGCAGTTCTGTTTTCAAAGAACCCACTGCCTAGCTGGGGAGCAACGTGTGCCTACGCTGAAACCCCAGTGCAGGCCATGGACAGGGAACACACAGTGTGCTCAGAGCACAGGGTCAACTCAGGCTGGGTGGTCAGGTGAGCCTTCTGCTGGACCTTGACCACTGGGGAGGATTAGACTGTAAAGAAGGGCATTGGGCTGGGGAGAGGGAGGGCAAGGGGGTTTGAGCAGGAGCTGTCACCTCCCTGGGCCAGGTCTGGGGCCAGTGGGCACAGCCTGCCCCGTCCTGCCGGCCTTTGCTGAACCTGGAGGGCTGTGGCTCTGAGTCAGGAGGTGCAGGTGGGGTAGGGGTGAGACAAGTGGGCTGTCCACCACCCCGCTGTAACTGGAGAGCATAGCCAAGGCCAAGCTGGCCCCCCAGATGACCTTTCTCCACTGCCAAAACTGAATTAAGAGGCCACCCTCGGGAGGTCTCGTCTGCCAGAAAGACTAGCTGGCCTGGGAGCACTGGACAGCCTGTGTCAGGGGAAGGAGGGAGGGAGGGAGCAAGCATCAGACCCTGAGACTATCACCTGTGGGCTGGTCTGCACCTAAACAGGGATCCAGTGACATGTCTCTTCTCAAAGCTCTCCGTGGAAAGGTATTCCACAGGCTCCTTTTAACGAATGTCCAAAGACGGCTGAACAGTCCCACTCCATGTCTAACCAGAGCCACTCGTGCGGCACTTAGAATATGCTCTGATCACTGGCACCCAGAGAGTCTGAGTCATCACCAGAACTGGAAGCTGGGGAGCTGGGTGTAGCCCAGGGGCTCCAAAAACAAGATATGGGATCTCGGCAAGTCCCATTTCTCTATGGACCTTCACCCAGAATTCCCTTCTTAAACCAAGCCCCTTTTAAGGTTCTTCCTCCAAATTATTCTAACCAAATGTTTACAGACTTAGGAAGCAGACCTTAACCAGGGCTCAGTGAGAGCTCTTTGTGACTCAGTTTCCTCTGCTGTTAAATGCACAGGCCCGTGTGAGTAGCCTAGCTTGGGGCCCAGCCTGGGAGCAAGGAGAAGAGCAAGGGAGGAGAGAGGGTTCTTGAGCCCGGGAGGCTGATCACAGAACTGGAGGGCATGGTCCAGAGAAGGGTGAGCAGGAGAGTGCTAGGGCTGCCGCTGGGGAAGGCAGAGGAATCGACTATTTGTATTATTGGTGAGGCTCTGGTCAGCAGTAGGCTATTAGCCCTTAGAATGGCCTGTTCGCTCCAGCCCCAGCCCAGTCCCTCTCTAACCTTACAGCATCTCCCACTGGGTGTCCTGGCTGTTCCGAGGTGGGTCGGGCACCCTGCCACCTGAGGGTCTTTGTGTGCACTGTCCCCAGCCCAGCCACGCATGGCCCACTCCCTGACCTTCCCGCCCTTGACACCTTTTTTGCTCAGGTGCCCCTGTCCTAGAGACCGTGTCCCTGAACTCCCTGCTGAAAGTGGGGCTCAGCCCTCACCCACCCACCGTGGCCTGACTACCGTCTTTACTGTTCTCCCTAGCACCTTCTGACACACCATGTGGTCTGCTTACTCACTCAGAGCACCACTTCCTCCCATCCCACTCCCAGCAGAAGAAAAGCTCCTGGGAAGAGGGATTCTGGTCTGTTTATTCACTTGTCCACACCCAACACCTAGAACGCTGCCTGCCCTTTCTTATAGTGGGCTCCCGATAAATACGTGTTGAATGAATGATGAGGGGACAGTGAGAAGACGCTGACCAGATGTCCCACAAGGCATTTTAGCCTACAACAGGTAAGGCACACATTAAATAAAAGCAAATCACTTTTTAGTTCTGATTAGTCCAACGTGACTATTAAAGTGCTTCCTTATCCTGGTCTCATCTGAGTCTCCCTATGTAGGAGCAAATCCAGATTTTTAAGGAGCCTAAAGCATCTAAAATTTGGGAGGCTTTCTTTGAGAAAAAGAATTTAAAATAGAAATACAAAGTTAGGTGAAGATCATTTTAGCTTAAGATGCACATGTTTACTCTCTTTATGGTAGTAATTGACCTCAGAGGTGTGTTTACATCTGTCAAAACTTAACCAAATTGTCCACTTCAAATATGAATAGTTCATTGTATGGCAATTAAACGCCAATAAAACTGCTTTGCAAATTTAAATTACAAATAAAAAGATTAGGGACTTGGAAGGTGGGGACAGGCAAGGGATGGTCCTGAGGCTGAACCTCACTGACTTCCCAGCCAACCTCCCTCCCGCCTATAGAAAGGCAGGCAACTGCACCTAGTACCAGCGAGGACGCTAGAGGCGGGAAACCTCAGTGGAGCACCCGCCCGCAGATCTACCAGCAACCGCCAGGGCCGGCGGCAGTGTGAGCACCTGGCACCGAGAAGATGCTCAGTCAGTGGTGCCCCCTCAGAGCCCGGGCAGGCCCCCCGGGCACGGTGACCCTTTCCCGCGGCAGGAGGGGCAGCAGGCTGAGACCCATACTCCAGACATCAGAGATGATCCACCTCCTGTGCCAGGAGCCCCAGGTCATGAAGACACAGCCCCTCCTAGCCCCACAGCCTCTGCCCTCTGCTACAGGCTTCAGGAGCACGGCCACCACACAGGCCAGGCTGGGGGCCACAGGAGCCAAACCCAGCTCGGCTGCCGGTGTTTTCCCAAGTTGTGCCTCTTCCCCTCCCTTTCTCTGGAATAGCATCCCCTCTCCCTTACCAGCTCATCTCAGGCCATTATTCCACCCAGCCTTGTTCTGCTTATCAGAGGTGATGCCAGGGTGCAGAACTCCCTCCGAGCAGGAGCGAGTGCTGGGTCTCTGTGGGTATGCTGAGCCACGAGGGGACGACCAGCTTCCTTCCTGCCAGTGGGGTGCTTCGGGGGCCACCCCGGCCATGCTGCTGCCTCTAATCCAGGCTTTACACTCACACGGGGAGCGGCTACAGCTTCTCTCGCTCTTATAACAAGAGCGACAGCTAATGGGCACGATGGTGCACTGGGACCTGTGCAAACACGGACCATGCACTGGGACAGTCGGGTCCTCGTTCTCCTTCTCAGTCCTCACAGCCACTCTACGCAGCTGCTACTACCATCAGGGAAATCAAGGCACACAGAGGTTTGAAAGAGGTTCAGGGTTACAGGCCAAGTGGCCGAGGCTGAAACCCATCCGATCTGGCTCCAGAGCTTGTCTCTTCAGGACCACACAGTCTGACTTCCATTTAACGTGGGGTGAAGGCCATTTCTCTCAGAAGTGAGGGCCAGACCTGGTGACCCCAGAGGTCTGATGGAGCCTAGGGAAGTGATTTACTCAGACTCACACGGTTCATGTCCCAGGCGCTATGAGAACATACACTTCCAAGGCTTCATGACTATGACACAATGGCTGCCCTCCCTTGGCTGGGCTAGGAGCTGCCTCTGCAAAACACCACAGGGCTCCTCCCTCTGCATCGATCCCCCGATTCTCTGGGTCTCTGACTGAAGCAAGCCCTTGGCTACATCTGACTGCCCCTCGCCCTGACCCAGGTCCTGGAGGAAGAGCCGACCTTTGGGATCTAAGAGCCTGCGTACTGTCCTCACTCTCTCATGGACTGTGCTTCCCCCAGCCGACAGAAGCCAACATGCCATGGATGATGTAGCTATCAGGAGGCTGCAGAGTCAGAGGGAGAAGCGGAGAGAAGTAGGGAGCAAGTACTCAGAGGCAGAGCCCCGAAACCACATGGCAGTCCAGCAGAGAACAAGGGCGGTGAGAAATGAGTACAAAATCCAGATGAGTTAGTGGGAGGGAAAGAGACACACATCCTTGTCCCAGCTCTGTCATCTGCTGCTCAAAGCCGGGCCTGCCTTCTCCCTTGCAGACCACATGCCGGGGGCGTGGGGGGCCAGCCTGGACCTTGGCGGGGCCAGTAGGGCAGCTGGGCATTACACTGCCGCAGGTGGCCTTGGTCAACCCCAGAAAGGGCCTGGGTGTGGCTGGAAAGGACGCCCCTGCCAGACTGTGGCCCATCTGTCAAAGGACATGTGTCCAACAGCCCCCACTTACGCCCACGGCCCCACCCCACCATGGGCAAGGACAGCCGATGGACAAACCGGGAGCTCTGGCCTAGCCACAGGCTGAGGATGGAGCCTCTGCAATGATGCAAGGCCCACGCGGCCACCATCACTTCCTCCTAACCCCACACTCGAAGTCACATGTGCCCGCCAGCCGCCCTGGGCTTCCCGTTGGCCACACACTACCGCGTTACCCCATCTGCACAAGCCTGTCTGGGACAGGCCATTTCGGCACCTCATTCAGTCTGGATTGCCTCCCCTCTCCGCATCAGCCCTCCCCGGGGCCATCAGTATGCTAAAAGGCATCAGGAGGTCAAGCACCCACTGCCTAGCAGAAGGTCGGCAAAGTCAGCTGCTACTGCTTTCTCTTCTTAGGCCCTGCCACAATGAAGGCTATAAATCTTCAGAAGTGGAAAAAGCTGAGCACCTGAGGACAGAGCCCCTCACCCATAAGAAGACGGACAGGCCGTACTGGGTTTCGGCTCCACAGAGGCCTCTCACGGGAGCAAGCCCTTCCGTCCTCCAGGACCAGCCCTAATCCCAATGGCCTGGGGGCCTCTCTGTCCAGGGATGAGCTGAAGCTATAAACACCTGCAGCTGGAGGAAGAGGCTATTTGTGGACAAGAAACTCCTGCCCACAGCCGGAGAAGGCAGTGATTAGGCCTGACATCTGAGCAAGTACCACCACTGTCCCTGCAGGACTCCGAGGCTTCTGGTGAAATATGGCCCCGTCTTCAAGGCCACCGCCCCAAGATGCAATCCCTGATCCTCACCCAAGTGGGTATGCCCACTCCCACCTCCAGGTCCCAGCGCACAGAGGTCCATGCCTTTCTTGAAGGCTTTGGCTAAAAGTCACTGGAGCTCTTACGAACAGAGGACGTGTCCCATTCAGCTCCACACCCCACTGCTGCACACTGGGCACCTCCATGTGCTCTCATACCTGTGGCAGCACTGAAAGGTGAGGTCTTCTAAAGAGCACAAGAAAAGATGCTCAGCATCACTAATTATTAGGGAAATACAAACCAGAACCACAAGCTACCACTTCACACCCACAAGGATGACTAGTCAAACAAGCAAACAAAAAACACAAAAAATAACAAGTGCTGGCAAAGATGTGCAGACCCTGGGACCTTGCACACTGTTGGAAGACGGTCTGGCGCACCCACAAGAAGTTAAGCACAATCACCCTATGATCCGGTAATCTCATCTCTAGGTATATACCCAAAAGAATTGAAAGGAGGGACTCAGGGACCCATCCACGCATGTCCACTAGTCACAACAGAGGAGAGGTGGAAACCACCACCTGTTCACCAAGAGCTAAACGGGTACCTAAAATGTGGTATATCTGTGTAAAGGAATATTACTCAGCTGTGAAAAATAATGGAGTCCTGACACAGGCCATAACAGGGTGAACCTTGCAACACCGTGCTAACGCAAACACTGTATGACTGATTCTCCCTCTATGAGGTACCAAGAAAAGGCAAATTCGTAAAGACAGAACAGAGAGGAGAGCCTCCCAGGGGCTGGGGGACAGAAGAGTGGATGGGGAGTTAGTGTCTAATGGCTACAGAGTTTCCGTGTGGGATGGATGAGAAGGTTCTGGAGATGGGTGGTGTGACAGCAGTGCCACAAGATGACTCGGATGCCACTGAACTCTTAAGTTAAAGTGTAACAATGGTGAGTTGCGTGATGTAAATCTTCCCACAATAAAATAAATGAATGCAACCAAAACCAAACAGAAAGGTGACATTATTGTCATTGTCCCCAGCTTTACAAGTGAGGAGCTGAAGCTGAGAAAGGTTAGACCACTAGCCCAAGGCCATACCAGCTCCTGGCACAGACCAAGTTTGAACTGAGGGTCACATCATCAGGCCTCCAAAAGTATGAAGTCAGTGTTGTAAGCCAGAGGGGGGACATGGAAGGATCCAGAAACCACAGGGCAATGGAGCAAAGGGCAGTGAAGGAGTTTAGTTGGTAAGAGCTGTTGATTGCTAACAAGAATGAGAAGCCTGGGCCACAAGGCACCCAAAGAGACACCAGAGAAAGCAAGGAGAGGAGAACCAGAGAGAGGGGACAGAGATCAGGAGACCTGGGAGATTCAAGAGCATGGTGGGCAGGAAAGAATGGATGCAGAGGAAGACAGAGCCAGCCAGCCCTCTTGCAGGCAGACAAAGAAGGCAAGATGGAGCTGTGACAGGAGGGAAAGACAAAGTGTGCAGGCAGATGGGGGTGCGAAGTTGCCCCACCCTCACCTCCCCACCACCTGCCCACGGGGCCAGAGGCTGGGCTGGCCAAAGGAGGTCAGAGTGACCAGCATGGCAGTGCCAGGGCGAGGGTCACAGAGTGACAGGGCAAAAATGAAGGCAGCAGTGGGCAGGAGCCAGCCAGCAGCCCCGGCCGCGGGAGCCCATCCACAAGTGTGGGAGGCTCCGCTCAGAAATAACAGGCGCTAATCTGTCCCGCAGCTCCGCATGTTATCTGCATGTCTGCTGGCCCTCCTCAGAGTGTCCCGCTGTGGCTGTACTGGGGCCAGAGCTGGGAGCAGGCCGAGTCCCTGTCCTCAGAGTCTCCAGGTCTAGACTCCTCCTCGGGGCACCGAAATCAGCCAGCTCTTCTCCCTGCCTGAGGCCTCTTCCTGCCTGCTTGTTCTCAGCTCCCACCCTATATCCCGCTGGGCTGGCCCACCTGGGAAAGGATCAATGGCCTCTGACTGCAGGAAGCAGGGTGCATACAGACTGGGGCTCTTGGGGGTGCAGGATGGGGTTGGGGCACCGGAGGGTGGCAAGAGTGGGTCCCCCGAGGGAAGATGAGAAGATGGAGGAGAGGAGCCAGCGCGAGATGAGGTCTGAGTCAGCTTGGCAGCTTGTCCCTCTTCCTCCACCTCCCAGGGCCCCATCCCACACATGGGGCTGAGCTCAGAGCTATATATACCTCCCAGCTGGACAGCAGCCCCTGCCGAGGGCCTCTTCACCAACTCCCTGCGCGGTCCTGCCCTGGCTCAGCCCCCACGCCTGGTAAGAAGAGATGGGGATAAGCCAGCGTCTGGACCCCAGCAGGATCTGTGCTCACGGAGGACAGGTGCTGTGGGGGCTGGCTGAGTCATCAGATGCTGAGCAGCAGCCTCCAGCGGCCCTGCCCCAAGCCTGACCCACCTGGAGCCTGGGCCAGGCCAGAGGCGGGGGCAGGGAGGAGAGGAGCAGGCGAGGGGAAGAGCAGGCAAGGCAGCAGGATTGAGCACACAAAGGCCACTCAGGGTGATGGGGGAGCGCTGTGCTTGGGTGCAGAGGAACTGCTTCTAGCCTTTACTCTCCCACTTACCACCTGAGAGACTCTGGGAGAAACTCCTGGCTTCTCTGAGCTTGCATAAGGATAACCTAACCCTAACCTTGAAAAGATCAAAGAGACAAAGGATGTCAGAAGCCAATGAGAGCTCCTGTCTT
>PITA01018226.1:0-41056 GCA_004023965.1 Spilogale gracilis | reverse complement strand
ATCATCACCACCACCACCACCATCACCGTCATCCCCACCACCACCATCATCATCACCACCACCACCACCACCATCACACCATCACCACCACCATCATGGCCATCACCATCATCATCATCATCATCACAACACCATCATTAGCATCATCATCATCACCACCAACACCATGATCACCATCACCACCATCAACATCAGCATTGTCATCATTATCATAAGAATATAAGCTTTATGAAGGCAATGACTTTTTTCTGTTTTGTGTTCCCTGCTATATTCCCGTGGGCCTGGCACAGAGTAGGTGCTCAATAAAGATTGTTGACTGACTCATTATCACTAGATTCACTATGAGTTTCCATCTTTATTTGAGTGAATAATGTCAAATGTGTTTACACTCATTAGGCCTCCTCTAACAGATGTACCATTGACTTACCAGTGGGGCTGGGGCTGGGGAAGGAGGATGGAGTCCCAGAGGTCCCCAGGTGCACTGTGGAGGTTCCTGGAGCTAAAGAAAAGCTCCCATCAGTGAAAGGAGAAAGGCAATCACATGGCAGAAATGCCAAGAAGAGAGACTATTTATAGGCTTCCATGTGGGGCTTGAGTTGAGATTCCCTTTGGAACTTGGTCAGAGAGGACCGTAAGTAACTTGTGGCCTCCCAGGAGCACTGTCCCTCCTGGAGATGACACAAGCGGGCATGAGGAGGCACCAATTCTTTGCCTGCCCTGTGTGTTGAGGGGCCCTGTGTCATAGTTGAATACTCACTGTTCGTGATGGGTGCAGAGCTCTGATGGGTGAAACCTGTAGGGAGAGAGAGAGGGGACTGTGGGTAAGGGCTAAGGGAGAGGTGGAGGACCAAACAAGAGGCAGGGCTACCCTGGAGCAGTGGAAGGGGGTCCGAGCAGGGGCTGCTGGGGACTCTCCATCAGGACCCATTAGGAAGGAAGGCTCTGAGGGTGAAGTCAGTCCAAGATGAAGAGGAAACTGTGAATTAGCACATACAGTGCACACGGCTAAGCCCCAAAGCGCCACACAGGGCGTGTCTTCTCAAGCCAGAGGACAGAGCCTGCCTGGGGGAGGGAGAAGAGACTCTGGCCACATCACGGTTGCTCACCATTGACATAGAGACTGTTCCTGTCCAGGGTGTAGTGGCCCAGCATGGCAATGCCGTGGGTCAGCTGGCTCAGCTCCCAGTACAGCTGCTCTCTGTCCAGTCCCGGGCCTTCAGGGTCGGGGCGATGCACGCACACGGCGTCCACTCTGGTGGCTGCCCAATCCTTCTCAGGCCTGGGTAAGAATCCCCACAGAGTCAGTCTAACTATCTCTCCACCTCTTGGTCCTTCCCTCTCTCTCCTTGCCAGTCCCTAGGACAGAAACTTGGGAAACCCTACTTAACAGAAGCTGCTGCTGTCAGGGAGAAGCCCTCCATAAACAGCTAGCACATCTCAGGCTTACAGCCTGCTGCATGCCCGGGAGAGTGGCCTCTGAGAGCTCTGGCTGTGCGGCACTACACGGAGGGGACAGTGGAAGGGCTGAGCTCTCCTGGAGGGTGCACATGAAGCCACAACAGCCACATCCCGTCACAGGTCTTGACGGGCACAAGGTACCTGGGGTCATGCTGCAGTGGGTGGCAGGGACCACAGCCTGGTTTGGTGGTATCTCCCCACAGAGAGTTGGGGTTTTCAAATAGTGAGATAAAAAAGCTAAGTCGCTCAGTCTGGATGCAGGGCTGGGACATTTCTAAAGACTCAAGAGATGAAACGGCTGGAGAGACACACATGCCCTTTGGGGGGAATCTGTCTGAAAGCGTGACCTGTCCACGTCTCAGCACCACTGCAGCCACAGGTCCCTGACCCACATACATGCCCACCCAGCCCTATGCTCCTGAGAGATAGAGAGAAAGGTGCTCCCACACTCCGGGGCCATGGACAGAACGTTTGTTATAATAAAGAGCCCCCCTTGTTAAATTCTGAGCACGCAGCAGAACTTAACCCTCAGAGCTACTGATCTACTTCCACGTTGTTACTATGCCCCTCACAGTGCGTATCATACACAATGCAATTGGACATAATATAAATATAACATAATGATGTATTTTAACATGTAAGTATATGATATAGATTTGTTACATTTTTATATTTTATTTATTATTGTATTATGTTATATACTTTGTACCTAATCCTCATATATATAATAGGGGTCATATCTACATACACTGTATATAAAAGATATTATACCTATACATAATATACCCATTATACCTATATATAACATACATAACATAAGCCTGTAGATAAAGTATAGGTATAATTATATATGATACCTGTATATCATAGTATCTCTATTTAGGTAATATGTACATTATATAATATATATTGGGAATTATACCTATATATATCATATATATTAGATATCATACTTATGTATAATATTAGATATATAATGTATAACATTAGATACACCTATATATAACATATTACACTTATTATGTCTATATATAACATTTGTGTAATATATACCTATATGTATATTATATATAATTATACCTATACACAGAAAATATATATTATATGTAGGTATATATTACACATATATATTATATATATATGTGTAATATATATATATTAGGTATAGATATAACAAATATACTATAGAATTATACCTCTTCTTTCCCTCCCTCCCTCTCTCTCTCTATAAATGTGCATGCATATATGCATGTATATAGTTGAATTTTGAACAACATGGAGGTTAGGAGTACCAACACCCAACACAGTTGAAAAGATGCATGTAACTTTTGACTCCTCCCAAACTTAACTTCTAGTAGGATGCTGTTGACCAGGCTCAGTTGGTTAAGCCACTGCCTTCGGCTCAGGTCATGAACCCGGAGTCCCAGGATCGGAGTTCCGTATCGGGCTCTCAGCTCTGTGGGGACTCTGCTTCTCTCTCTGACCTTCTCCCTGCTCCTGCTCTCCCTCTCATTCTCTCTCTCTCTCAAATAAATAAATAAATAAATAAATAAATAAATAAATAAAAGAATGCTATTGGCCAGCAACCTTACTGATAACACAGTCAATTAACATATTTTTGTATAGTATAGGTATTAAATACTGCCTTCCTACAAAAAGGCTAGAGAAAGAAACGTTAAGAGAATCATGAGAGGGCGCCTGGGTGGCTCAGTTGGTTGAGCGACTGCCATCGGCTCAGGTCATGATCCTGGAGACCCAGGTTCGAGTCCCGCACCGGGCTCCCTGCTCAGCGGGAGGCCTGCTTCTCCCTCTCTCACTCCCCCTGCTTGTGTTCCCTCTCTGGCTGTGTTTCTCTCTGTCAAATAAATAAAAAAAAATCTTAAAAAAAAAAAAGAGAATCATGAGAGAAAATATATTTATAGCACTGCACTGTATTTATCAAATCAAAATCCATGTGTAAGTGGATCCATGCCATTCAAACCCACACTATCCAAGGGTCAAGTCTGTCTCTCCGTATATACACATATATTAGTGTAGATAATATATCGCATATAACACACGGAGTCATGGGGCACAGCAAGGTTCAGGCGCCCACCCAGGATCTCAGTAAATGGCAGAGCTGACATGTGAACTCTGCTCTGGCTTCCCCCAGGCTCTCGGTCACTAGGCTCTTCTGCCCGCTCTTCCCCCAGGAAGGAAGAAGAGCTAAAGGTAGATACCTGTGATAAAACGGGAGTGTGAGGAGAACCAGACCTAGGGATTCTAGAGAGAAGTGGGAGTGCCAGGTGTGCAGCAGTGTCAACCAGCTGCCTCCCCCACCCCCAGCTGCACCCAGGGGATGGCGTCCTCCCCAAGCCTGAATCATTCCAGGGCAGGTTAGACCTTCCCTGAGTCTGGCCCATCTAGGAGCAGGTGCTCTCTCTGCAGCAGTGTTCTGGCTTTCCTTCCCTGTTATTCTTCCCTTTTATAGGTTGCCAGATTGGTGATTTCCACATGCTGCCAGGTCATAATGAGGCAGAGGAGGCAGTGCTGCTTAAGAGCTAGGACTTTGGCTCTAGAACCTGAAATTCAAGGTTGCTCCGTGTGACCTGCACAAGCTCCTCAATCCCTCTGAGCCTGGGCACCTTCACTTTCTGCTTCAGGAGGCTTTTCTGAGGACTGATAGGATGAAACGTAAGGTACTAGCATAGTGCCTTGAATCTTAGGAATTGCTAGTGACTGGGGTTGTTGATGATGAGTGTGCGGTATCCGCGGCGGTAGTTGTCTCAAGTATGGACAAAGTCAGGGAGCCTGTAGGTGAAGGTCCCATACACTTGTTGGGCTGTGTTCTTGGGGAGAGTCTCACCTGAGCGAAGCCAGTCTGCAGCCTGAATAGAGGAATCCCAGACTGCTATTCTTGAACAGGTTTCTGAGCTATGAGAAAGGAGAGGAGAGGGAAGAATGACCTCCCCCACCCCCGTCCCCCTGAGGGAGGCGGCCGGGAGCTGCAATATTGATGAAGTGAATGGGGCAGAGGTGATATGGGCGGGAGCAGAAGTGAGGCGCAGGGCTGGCAGTGGTGGGCGGGGCGGAGTGATGTGGGGCGGGGCTGGCAGTGGTGGGCGGGGTGACGTGGGGCGGGGCTGGCACACGGTGGTGCCGCTCTTACTAGACCCTGCAGGATCCTCTCTGTGGAGTTGAATTTCCAAGAGCCTGGATGCTGCATGTCCTCTTCGTAGTGCAGGTTGGTGATGGTGAAGTTAAGGGTGAACGGCACCAGGAAAGGGACCGCTGCTGTAGCAGGGGAAAGGAAAAGGAGGCCATGCCTGAGTCAGGCCTGGGCTGGCCTCTGAGACAACTTCTGGGGACAGGGACGGAGGACCCAGATCTCGGGAAGCACGGGTTCAGAGTAAGCACATAGGTAAGCTGCCTTAGGACCAAAGACAAATATATAAAGAAAAGAGTCAGATGTTATTAAATACAGTAGCATGCACATCCATTAGGATAGCTATTAGGCAGGCAGGCAAAAATAAGCATTTGCAAAGATGTGCAGAAATTGGAATCCTTGTGCATTGTTGGTGGGAATGCTGGTAGAGCCGCTATGGAAAACAGTTTGGAGTTTCCTCAAAAAGTTAAATATGGGATTACCATATAACCTAGCAATTCTGCTCCTAGGTTTAGACCCCAAAGAACAGGGACTCAGATCCTAGAACACAACATGTTCACAGCAGCATCATTTACAATAGATGCATGTAACTTTTGACTCCTCCCAAACTTAACTCCTGAGCCCCTCAGGAAATGAATGGATAAACACAAGGTGACACATGGTAATATTCAGCCATAAACATGAGTGAAACTCTGATACCTACTGCATCACGGATAAACTGTGAAAATATTATACTGTGTGAAATAAACACAGAAGGACAAATATTGTATGGTCCCACTCACGTGGGCTACCTAAAATAGGCAAATCCGTGGAAAAAGAAAGTAGAGTAGAGGTAACCAGGGCCTGGGGGCAGGGGTTATAGGGAGTTAGTGTTCAATGGGAGTAGAGTTTCTGTTTGGGATGATGAGGAATTTCTGAGAATGGACAGTAGTGATGGTGGCATGACATTGGGAATGTATTTAATGTCAATAAATTGTGCACTTAACAGTGGTTAAAATGATAAATTCTATGTTATGCATAAAAATTGTTTAATGCAGCGATTGGATCAAAATGCAGGTTATGGGGCTCCTGAGTCTGGATGTGGGCCAGGGTAGGTTCCAGGGGTTGAGGTCCTGGGCCCTGGTGAGGCTCCAGATTGGCCCCCATAGCCTCTACTTGAGAGGTTGAAAGTAACAGGATTGGAGCCATCTCATGGATTAGGGGGAAAGAAAAGAAAAAAAATCAATTCAACCCCAGCCAACACAGAAGAAACATTCTTTTTCAAATATGAGTTAAACATCAATTCTTGAAGGATGCCTCCTCTCTCCTACTCACCCTATGCTACCCCACCCACCCCATACCTCTCAGGACTTGACCTTTAATAAAGACCATGTACAGAGCTGTGGTCATTATGATTACCACCACACTATAGTGAGTCAGATTTGGTTTCAAACTCACTCTGTCCTCTCCCAAGGAGACGTGACCGTGAACAGTACACCTGTCTTCATGGTCGTCCCTTAATCTGCAGCTTGGTTTTGCATGGTTTCAGTTATCCAGGGTCAACCATAGCCTTGAAGCAGATGGTTCTTCTGAGGTATCATCAGGAGATCAACAGCAGCCTAATGCTACGCCATTCCTCTCACCTTAGCTCATCACCAAGGCATTTCATCATCTCACATCATCCCGAGAAGAAGGGTGAGTATGGTACAATTAGGTATTTTGAGAGAGACCACGTTCATATAACCTTTAGGACAGTATACAGTTATAATTTTTCTATTTTATTATTAGTTATTGTTGTTAATCCCTTCCTGTGCCTAATTTATGAATTAAATGTTATCATGGGTACGTATGTACGTATAGGAAAAAACATGTACATATAGGGGCCAGTACTATCCATGGTTTTGGTCATCCACTGGGCGTCTTGGAACAAACCCCCCATAGATAAGAGGGGACAACTGTGAAACTTCTTTTCTTCAACTTCATTTCTTCAACTATGGAACAGGGGAATATTGTACTTTGTAGAGAAATCGTAAAGGTTAAGTGGCTATTGAAAGAGTTAGCTAGCATGTTTTAAGAGCATTAAGCTGAGTGGAGAAAGCCCATCCTAAAGGTCACCAGCTATATGAGGCCATTGACACAACATTCCCGAAATAACATTCTGGAGATGGGAAACAGATCAGTGGTTGCCAGGGTGAGGCTGGGTGGGTTTGATTGTAAAAGATCTTTGCAGTGAAAGAACTGTTCTTAAACCATGAATCTTGGAACACTGAAAAAATAAAATAGATTAATATTTAAAAAAAGAATGCTTAGGGGCGCCTGGGTGGCTCAGTTGGTTAAGCGACTGCCTTCAGCTCAGGTCATAATCCTGGAGACCCGGGATTGAGCCCCACATCGGGCTCCCTGCTCGGCGGGAAGCCTGCTTCTCCCTCTCTCACTCCCCCTGCTTGTGTTCCCTCTCCGGCTTCTCCCTCTCTCACTCCCCCCGCTTGTGTTCCTCTCTGTGTCAAATAAATAAAATCTTAAAAAAAAAAAAAAAGAAGAAGCAGTCATTGGTGCTGTATTTGGCATTTTAAAAAAAAGAATGCTTAGCACAAATTAAAAAAAAAAAAAGAATTGTTCTGTACCTTGATTGCAGGGATGCTTACAAAAATCTGCCTATGTAACAAAATGGCATAGAACCACGCATGTGCATGCATGTGCATGTGCGTTCTTGTAAAACTAGTAACTTCTGAAATCTGAGGTCTGTGGGTTTTAACATTTAATTTCCGGGTTTTGATATTATGCTATAGTCATGTAAGATGTTAACCATTTAAGAAGAAATTGGGGGCATACGGGAAACTCTGGACTAAATTTGTAATTTCCCATGACTCTATATTTATTTCAAACATGAATCTTGGAACACTGGAAAAAAATTTAAGTAACAATAAAAAAATAAAAAAAAAGTGACCAACTGAAAAAAAAATAAAAAAAAAGATTTTGAAAGTACAAAAAAAATTAAAATTAAAAAAATTAAAAAGAATAGTACCTGGTGTGGCCTCAGTGCTGAATAACCTGGTTATCTTTTATCATTAATATCGATTGTAACTGCACATTCCATCCCGGTCTCTCCATACACTGGAACTTGGTGAGGCTGGGAGGACCACACCTGACTGAGCAGCTTCCCCCCTCTGCCCGGCCCAGGTCACATGCCCAATGGTATCTGTCATACTGCCTTCCCTGTGAGCCCCTGTGCTGTGTGCTTTCCTATATTTTCATTCAACTTTCACAATGACCTTGTGAAGTATGATTATTCCTACTTGGCAAGTAAAGACACAGAGACCCTGAGAGGAGTCAGTCAGTTGTCCAAGGTCAACACTGTGGGACAGAGGGGGAGGACACGGTCTCAGGGGAGCCCATGGCAGCTGCAGATTCCCTCCCTGCATCTTGTCTCTGCAACTTCCAGATGTAGCTTTGAGCCTCCCACCAAGGAGCTGGAGAGAGAATTCACCTACCTGTGTAGCTGGAGAAGTGAGTTGGCACCACCGAGGTCCTTGGGAAGAACATGGGGGTCACAGTAGCTAAGGATAAACAGTCTGGAGTAAGAATGGGGATTCCAAGTGGGGTGTCTTTCCCATCCAGCTATAGCCACTGAAGGTGGGAGGAACTGGGTAAGACTGGGTAAGACTCCTGGATTCTTCTCTCCCCCAGGCCCTGGGGTATGGGGCTAGTGGTTGTTCACCAGGGGCCCAGAACATATGGTCACTAGGGCTGTGGGTACTCACCACTGGCTGTGGGGGCTGAGGTCCAGTGGGTGTAACCTGAAATGAGAAAAGCAGACAGAACTGGAATGCAAGCACGGGAGGAGGTACAAGATGTAGCCCAAAGCCCACCAGCCCCTACCCCCACAAAGACTTCAAGTCTCCCAAGTTCAACCACTGTGATTCAGGGGTAACTATATTTTATTCCTAAAAGGCCGAGACATCAAAGACCCAGATCCCCTGTCTTCATGAGCTTGCAATTTATTTGGGAAGATAAGTATACCGATGTTTCTAGAAATGGGTTTGCCAACTGTGCTCTCCAGGGTCCAGAAGGGATTTTGAGATATTGACAGGGAGAAATATGGCCAGATGCTTGAATTCATCATTGACTTCAGGCAGAGGGATATCCTCTTTCATCAGTCTGGAAAAAGACTTTGTGGCCCAGACAAGTATATAAAGCACAGCCCTGAAATGCAGGGATACAAAGGGAAGAAAGGGGTTTGCAGACTGGAGAGCCTATGGGAGCCCTTGACTCACCAAGGGACATTGCTCAGGTGGGAAACAATATATACAATAGGTCCCGTGGCCAAGTGGAGAGTCCACATCCCTTCCTGGGGCCAGAGTCTCTGCTCCAACTTGTGATTACAGAAAGGTTGCTCACCATTGACATACAGGCTGTTCTTGTCCAGGGTGAAGGAGCCCAGCTGGGTGACACCATGGGTCTGCTGGCTCAGCTCCCAGTACAGCTTCTCTCTGTCTAGCTTAGGGCCCGTGGGGTCGGGACGGTGGGTACAGACAGCATCAACTCCAGTAGCTGCTCTCTTTTTCTCAGGCCTGGGCAGGAAAGCACATGGGATTGGGGAGGGGGGACTCCAGACGGGAGCCCTGAAAACCTTCATCAAGGGAGGGGACAGAGAAAGCGGGAGGACAGGTGGGCAACCTGGTGCTGGAGGAGGATTGGAAAGGAAGGACAACCAAGGTCCCTGAGCACAGAGGATGTAGCATCTCCAGATGCTGATGCTTATGGTGAGCTTTAAAATGACAGTCATAACAAGGCAACATATCTACTAACAACAGAAGCATGATGGAGGGTGCAAAGGTGCGGGGGGAAAAAAAGCAACGTCCAATTGCTTAAATCCCAGCTCCACTGTTCAGTTGCTGGGTGACTCTGAGTCAGTCTCTCATTGTCTCTGGGTCTCATGTTCTTTCATCTAATGAACAGGACAGACCTCAGAGCACTCGTAAGTGCTCAAGAAAAGACAGCCATTTGTATTAGGCATTCGTAGCCCCAAATTTCTTGGTGTGAGTGGACCTTGCAGTGAGAGAGACCGAGCCTTTTAAAAGAAGCAGCGAGGCTAAGCATCCAGCCTAGGGTGGAGAAGGGCATGAGTCCATGTGGTAACCAAAGAAATCTCGAGGCCAGTAGAAAGGGAAGGCATAGCATCATGGCTGGAGGACAATGGTATCTTTGGAGGTGAGGACATTTCATCCTCAGACAAAAGATCAGTGATTGGGAGATCTCACACAAGGGGCAAGGTGACCCCAGTGTCCATGTAGGGGCTTGCACATGCTAAAGTTATTCTTGATACTTTGGTCTAGGAAAGGTCACAAATAATTTACTACATGTTCTCTATACATTAATTCCTTTGCTAAGCACCTTTCATTTCCATCCTCATTATGCTCACAGAATTGGCCACAAATTCTTCCCTTCAGTCGGAAGTGGAGTCTGGAGTTGGCCACCGGACTGGCATTGGCCAACGGACGTTTGCAAAAGAGGCTTGGAAAGCGTGTGTGCAAAGGGCTTGTCATTTCTTGCTGCTCTGGGAAGTCTGAGTATGTGAATGCCCGAGCTAGCCTGCTGGAGGATGAGACAATGTGGAGGAGAACCAAGGTATCCCAGCCAGCAGCGGACTGCAGACACAGGAATGAGCCTCATCTGATATCAGGTGAGCCAGCTCACGCAAGAGAATCTTCCAGCAGAATCCAGAACAAATCACCATCCAGCAGAATCACTGGCTAAATTTGTGGTGCAAAGAAGCAAACTGAGACACTCCAATCGGCAGGTGAGGAGGTTGAGGCACAGAGATGTTAAGTAACTCGTAGGGGTCACACAGCCTTGAAATAGGGGGGCTAGGCCTGTCAGACTCTAAATAAAACTGTGTAACTACTGTACATTACTACTCAGTGCTCCCACTTCGACCTCTGAAAGGCCAGGAAGCAGGATTTGGTGATTGCTAGGAGGGCAGTACAAGGGAAGGCTGGCTAGGTGCTGCAGGCGGGCCAATCGTCACAATGTGACACAAGTGGGAGAGAGAATCATGCATCCCTTAAGGCAAGGTTTCTCAACCTTGGCATTGTGCCCATTTTGGGTCAGCTAATTCTTGACCTTGAGGGACTTTAGCAGCATCTTTAGTAGAATCTTTAGCAGCATCCCTGGGCCCACTCAGTAGATGCCAGTAGGAACTCCCACCCTGAGATATGACAACAAATAATGTCTCCAGACATTGTCATCCTGAGAGGGAAATCACTCCTGCCTGAAAACTAGGGCTCTCTTATGGTAAAGCTGGCTTGGCTGACTAGCTGTTTTCTTGATGGGTTCCAGAAGGAAGATCTTGAAAAGTTCAACCTTCTCACCTGGGAAGGAGAGTCTGAGAGGATTCTTCATTTTCTGGTTAGAAACACCATGCAACACAGACTGGTCAGCTGTCCCTGGGATGGTGGCCCTGCTTGTGGTCCTCCCTCCCCCTGCACATTACCTGCATGGGTACCTGGAGTTCTCACCTGAGCAAGGTCAATCTGCAGCCATAATAGAGAGGCCCAATACTGCTTTTCTGGAACAAGGGTTTGAGCTGGGGATGAAAGATGTGCAGGTAAGTAGCTGGGCCAAGGGGCTGGACAGGACAAAGGACGCACTGGAGGGTAAGCATTGGAGGAGCTCTCACCAGATAACTCAAGGTCCTCTCTACGGAATTGAATAGCTCAGATCCTGGCGACCCCATGTCCTCTGTGTAGCGTAGGTTGGTGATGGTGAAGTTGAGGGTGAAGGGCACCAGAGAGGGGCTCACACCTGCAG
The DNA here is from genome assembly GCA_004023965.1 of Spilogale gracilis. NCBI lineage: Eukaryota > Metazoa > Chordata > Mammalia > Carnivora > Mephitidae > Spilogale > Spilogale gracilis. The sequence continues at coordinate 29,664 of PITA01018226.1, read as the reverse complement.
CCAGGAAGGGACAGACGGGGCTCATTATGATCTCTGGCTGGGATGGCTATAAGTGGCAGATTCAAGGGTTACCACTTCATCCGTGCCATCCTTGCATCCAGCCAGACTTACAGATGGGGAGGGGGCTCTATACTGGATGGATGATTTCATCTGCAAAAAGAACCTCATTCCTTCAGCCCAAAGTGTCTAGAGACAAAGAGTTGGTAGACATTTGGGTGGGGGGGGCGGGGAAGGAATGAAGTCACTCCACTGCCCCCTGGGGCAGAGATCTTGCCCAGTCTTCTGATTTTGCCATGACAGAATGTATAACTGCTGAGTGGTCAAGCCTGCTCCCTGTGAGAGTGACTCCTGCCTCAGTTTCATTAAGTCATCTTTGAAGAGTGGACTGTATGTGGACTGAGCATATCCCCTCATGTTCCCTGGAGAGTCATATGGCTCTCTTGTAAATATTGATTTCCATATTCCCTTTCTTTGTCAGAAGTGTCCTCCAAACCAGCCAGCCAAACAAACAAACAAAAAACAATTGTATGATCATCCTGGGGTTATGGTATGAAGAAACAAAAGTCCAGAGGTCTGAACTGGGTGTCTAAACCCTTTACAGATTTCATCTGAGGAACACCAATTGTGTGCTAGCCTTTGTACTGGGCACTTTATCTAGAGCATCTCAGTTTACCCTCACCATAATCCTGAGAGTTAAGTGTTACCAGTTCCATTTTACAGTTGGGGAAACTGAGGCTCCAAGAAAGTAAATTGTGCCCAAGTCCCACAAATAAACTGTACAATTACAATGTCTTTTTGAATCAAAAATTGATACGTTTCTGTTTGTATAGCTGTGTTCACAGCAACATTAATCACAGTAGGGAAGAGGTGGAAGCAACCCAGGGCTCCACTGACACATGAGTGGATAAGCAAGTTGTGTTATAAATCAAAACTACATGAGAGATCACCTAACACCTGTCAGAATGGCTAAAATCAAAAATAGAAGCAACAACAGGTATTAGCGAAGATATGGAGAAAGGGGAGCCCTTCTGGGCTATTGGTGGGAATGCAAACTGGTGCAGCCACTCTGGAAAACAATACAGAGTTTCCTCAAAAAGTTAAAAATAGAACCACCCTATGATCCAGTAATCACACTACTGGGTATTTACCCAAAAAATAAAAAAAAAATACTAATTCAAAGGGATACATGCATCCCAATGTTGATAGCAGCATTGTCTATAATAGCCAGACTAGGGGAACAACAAAGTGTCCATTGACTGATGAATGGATAAAGAAGATATAATGTATACATATTACTCAGCCATAAAAAAATTGAAGTCTTATCATTTGCACCAATACGAATGGAGTTAGAGAGTATCATACTTGCAAAATAAGTCAGTCAGAGAAAGACAAATACCATATGATTTCACTCATACGTGGAATTTAAGAAACAAAATAAGCATAGGGGAAAAAAGAGAGAGAGGCAAATCAAGAAACAGACTCTCCACTATAGAGAACTGATGGTCTCCAGAGGGGAAGTGGCTGGGGTTGGGTGAAATAGGTGAAGGAGATTAAGGAGTGTACTTGTGATGAGCACCAGGTGAGGTATGGAAATGTTCAATCACTACATTACACACCTGAAACTAATATAATACTGTATGTTAACTAACTGGAATGTAAATAAAAACACAACAAATTTTGGCCATTCTAACTGGTGTAAGGTGGTATCTCATTGTGGTTTTGATTTGAATTTCCCTGATGGCTAATGATGACGAACATTTTTTCAAGTGTCTTTTAGCCATTTGTATGTCTTCTATGGGAGAAGTGTCTGTTCATGTCTTCTGCCCATTTTTTGATGTGGTCATCTTTTTTTGGGTATTGGGTTTGAGGAGTTCTTTATAGATCTTGGATATCAGCCCTTTGTCTGTAGTGTCATTTGCAAATATCTTCTCCCATTCCATGGCTTGCCTCTTTGTTTTGCTGACTGTTTCCTTTGCTGTGCAGAAGTCCTCTTACACTGTTGGTGGGAATGCAAGTTGGTGCAGCCACTTTGGAAAACAGTGTGGAGATTCCTTAAAAATTTAAAAACAGAGCTACCCTATGACCCTGCAATTGCACTACTGAGTATTTACCCTAAAGATAACAGATGTAGTGAAAAGAAGAGCCATATATATCCCAATGTTCATAGCAGCAATGGCCACAATTGCTAAACTGTAGAAAAAGCCAAGATGCCCTTCAACAGATGAATGGATAAAGAAGATATGGTCCATAAATACAATGGAATATTATGCCTCCATCAGAAAGGATGAATACCCAGCTTTTGTAGCAACATGGACCAGATTGGAAGAGATTATGCTGAGTGAAATAAACCAATCAGAGAAAGTCAAGTATCATATGGTTTCACTTACTTGTGAAGCATAAGGAGTAACATGGAGGACATTAAGAGAAGGAAAGGAAATGTGAATTTGGGGTAAATTAGAGAGGGAGACAAAGCATGAGAGACTTTGGACTTTGAGAAACAAACTGAGATTTTGGAAGGGAGGGGGTGGGGGATGAGTGAGCCTGGTGGTGGGTATTAAGGAGGGCACGTATTGCATGGAGCACTGGGTGTGGGGCATAAACAATGAATCTTGGAATACTGAAAAAATAAAATAAAAAAGATATCTTGGGTAACAAAAAAATAAAATGTAATGAACTATAAAAAAACACAAAAAAGAAAATTACAGCAGACAAAGCTACAACAATCAAGAGAGCAAAACACTGGATGAGGACAGACATATAGATCAATGGGGTATAACTGAAAGTCCAGAAACAAATCCTCACACTTATGATGAATTGATTTTCAACAAGAGTGCCGAAACAGTTTAATGGAAAAAAAATTTTCTAAATAAATGGTACTGGTATAACTAGGGAAATGAAATAAATAGTAGCTACAACTTCCCCAAATTTCTTGAAAACGTACATTTTCGGATCTAGGAAGCTTTGAAAATCTCAAACAGTATATACTGAAAACAAAACAAAACAAACAAACAAACAAAAATCATGCTCAGATACCTCCTACTCAAATTTCTGACAACCAAAGATGAAAAAGGAATCTTGAATGCATCTATAGAAAAATGGTGTCATCAATCATAGAATGACTTGGTCTATGGCACATATCACATATTTACAAGCTTGTAGGAATTAGGCCTGTTACAGAAATGGTCGAGATGCTCAGAGTGGAGCAGTAGGGATGTAGAGAGTGTGAATTCTGTCTAAAGCTTGTAAAAAGTTTGCAATGTCTTGACCCATGAAACACAGAATGCCAGAAGGCAGAATTCAAATTACAAGACACCAGCTTGTATCCCACAACTCCAGACTCTCATGGCAAGATTAAAGGTCAGGGATGCCCAGGCTGGGTCATGACGTAAGCTTGAAAAATATCCATAGACCCAATTTTTAAAATAAATCTTAAGAGTTGGAGTAAGACAGGTTTCCTGATATAAATCAAGTCCCTGTATCAGGTTCCAAGAGCCCTTATCTGGGCAAGAGACAGAGTAAGAACCAAGTTCATGACTGAGATCCTGAATGATTTTCTGGATGTTCAAATAGAATCCATGAACGTGGACATATACAAGATTGCTGCATTCATCCATTCATCCAAGCAATAAATATAAAGTGAGTGCAGACTAGGTACCCTGCTCCAAGGTGACAAATATGTAAAGACTGAGTAAAGCCAATAGTAGTAAATTCCATGAGAAAATACTCATGGTGCTGGATAGAGAAAAACTGTGGGCCCAGGTATATATTCAGATGTGCTACTTCCTATAAGGTGGTCTAGGAGGGTGTTTCAAAGAAGGTGATGGTTGAGCTGAAATTTGAAAGGCAAAAAGGTGCTAGGTGCAGCTGACCTCCTGAAAGAGCTAGTATGAAAGCCAGACAGAGATTAGGACACTAGAGGGACAGACAAGTGTCTGATGTGGCCAAAGCTTAGAGAGTGAGGGAGAGAGTGAGTAGGACAGACTGAAGCCAGGCGGTTGATGGCAGCAGACCATGTGGCATTGAAGTTTCACATATCCCAGAGAGCAGACTCCTACCTGTAGAGTTCAGGGTGGGGGACAGAGTTGTGGAAGATTCGGGAGAGAATGTAGAAGTCACTGGAGCTGAGAAAAAAGAACATTGGAAAATTATTAATTCTCATCCTGAAGGAATGTGGGACAGAAGCTGTTCATCAGAATTTGGGCTTCTGTTTGGACTCAAAGCAAAACCCTGGGTGAGCTGGGGGCCTCCTGAGTCTGTGGCTGGACACTTAGGGAGGGAGCGTTGGCAGCTTCTCTCCAGAAGAATGTGCTTTGGGGAATAAGGGTCCATCCCGTGGGCATTGAAATTTCAGTCTTAAACACTCACTGTTGGTAGTAGGGGTCCAGTACTGATGATTATAACCTGTGGAAAGAAGTAAAGGATTGTTATAATGGATAAGAGTTAAGAAAGGGGTAGAAGGTAGACCTAGAGATGAAATGCATTAACAAATTTGCTGCGATGAACAATAATGGTTACACTTCATTCAGTAGCCCTTATGTGCTCTGTGCTTTGCAAATAATGATGAACATCATCACCATTATTATTGCCAAAAGAAAGATACAATAGTAAGAGCTGTTCCTATGTTTCGGGAAGGTACTGTGCACTAGAAATAACGCTAACAACATACGACAAGGAAATGGGGCAGATTTACAAATAAGTGTGTTCCAAGTCTCATCCATGTCCTCTCAATCCACAAAGATAACTTTATCCTTGCTCTCTCAGCTTCTCACCCTTCATCAAATTTTATGATAGTATGACTTTATCTTTCTAGCTTAAGTTTCTGTGTGTGTGTGTGTGTGTGTGTGTGTGTGTGTGTGTGTGTGATGTGGAGAGGGAATGTACATGTGATTTGGAATATTAGAGAAACTTTGGAAATGGGCTAGGATATTGAACATGAGAAGAGAATTGGAGGTAAGATAGATGGTATAAAAATTGGAGTCTGAAAAGAATTGGGGAAAAGAGAAATTTTTCACGAGCGTTTCTCTGAGTCAGTCATCTCCTTGGATGCTCTGTGAGGGGTGGAAGTAAAGACTGGACCCAGAGGAGCCCTGCGATTTACTTGGGTCATTTCTTGAACACTCTCATTTAACTATCAGGACAATCCTGCGTGGCACACATATATTTTCCATCCTGAAATGGGATATGAATGTCTAAAGAGGTTGCACGGTATGTCCAGCATCACATAAAACAGAGATCTGTCCCTCATCAATCCTCAAACTATTACCCATTGCTTTAAGGAAATCTCCAAGTTGACACAGAGGGAAATAACTAACCAAGCATCAGGTTAGATTGTTGGACTAGAGTTTATTCATGCCCCTTACTGTCCTGATATTTGAGGCTTTCTCTATCTGCACGGTCTGCAGTGTTGCCTTGTGGTTAGGAACTTAGGGTGTAGATTCAATCTTGGGTTTCTTTGAATCTTGCCTCTCATGGTGTGTTAAGTATTCAAAAATGAGTCCCCAAGGAAATGCTAGATTTGCATCAGAACTATAAAACTGTATATAGAAATTTCTCAGGCTTAGCATTATGGACAATTTGGCCTAGATAATTCTTCATGGTGGAGAGCTGTGTTGTGCATTGTGGGTTGTTTAGCAGCACCTCTCGCCTCTACCCACTAGATGTCAATGGTACCACTCCAATTATGACATGCTAATATCAGCATGTCCAGACATGGCCAATGTCCCCCGAGGAGCAGAATTATCCCAGGATCTGGTATACTGGCATAAAGAAGCATGGGACTCAACACCCCAACTGTAGCATAGACACTCACCATTGACATAGAGACTGTCTCTGTCCAGCGTGTAGGTGCCCAACCATGTGACACCATGGGTCAACTGACTCAACTCCTGGTACAGTTCTTCTCTGTCCAGCCTGGGGCCCAGAGGATCAGGATGGTAGGTGCAGACAGCATCCACTGCAGTGGCTGTCCCACCCTTCTCAGTCCTAGGGTGGTGGGACATGGGAATTAGGCCATCTTGAGATGTTGGAGAGTTATAGACTGTTCAGCTTGCTGCCCCAGGCCCCAGCTTGGTGCCCCAGGCCCCAGCCTTGGTTTTATGACATTTTTCTTACTGGGTCTTCTCTGGTTTCCCATATGCATTCTTTTCTGGGACCTTTTCATCTAGGATGAGCCAAACATGTGGAACCAAACATGTGGAAGCATCCTGGACCTTCCCCTGTCGTTGGTCCCCCTCTCCAAGCAACATGCACGTCCAGTTCAGCATCTCACTGCTTTCCCCACATTCTGTCCCATCCTCACAACAAATTTTCTCATCCCCGTATTGACCAACACACTACTTCAAATAAATGACATCACATCAAGGCTCTGCTTACAACTCCATGGTTCCCCACAGATCTGAGATATGTGCCACCCCTTGAGATGTCATTTGCAAAGTTTCTTCTGGTTAATGCACATATTCAGCTCAGGCATTACCTTCTCTAGACCGTTTCCACTCAACTCCCTCACAATGAGCTAAAAGTCCATCCTCCAGGCTCTTATAGCCTCCACGTAGTGCTTTATTATCATAGTAATCCTGTTGCTATTATGATTTTAAGTCCATATGGCTGCTCTCATCTCTATACTGTGGGTACCTTGAGGGAAGAGCCCACAACTGATTTTCTTGGTGCCCCTTGCACCTGTCACAGGGCATGGCCTGAGGTATCTCATTTCCAGTCTACCTCATGAGTCAGTGTTGTCCTTTCTGGCCAGTGAGCATGAATGTTCCATGGCTCTGCTTATCCAAGGAATTTAAGACCTTTATCTGGCAGCCACCTCTTTCAGGAAGTTCTCTCTGATACGCTCATCCAGAGGGCATGCCATCCATCTGAATTCCTGGAAGTCCCCAGCTATTTATTATTCTTCTATGGTTGCTATGTTCAGGTCCTCACCTTCAGGTGAACTTCCCTGTGGCAGTGCAAGCCTTCGTGTTGTAAGGGAAGGAAGTCTCACCTGAGCAACGTCAGTCGGCAACCGGAGTATAGTGGACCAATACTGGTGTTCCTGAACAAGGGACCAAGCTGGGGAGGAAGAAGGGAGAGGTGAGCAGGAGCGCCTAAGGTGACTGGGTGGGACAAAGACAAGGCAGGCCAGGGAAGGCCCTCTTGGTCTCTTACCAGGTGATTCAGGGCCCTCTCAGTGGAGTTGAACTTCACAGAGCCTGGGTGCCTCATGTCTGGGGTGCAGAGCAAGTTGGTGATGGTGAAGTTGAGGGTGAATGGCACCAGGGCAGGACCCACACTTGCAGCTGCAGGGAGAGAGGGGGAGACCCATCACAGCCTGACCTGTACATTAGGAGGGAGAGGCTAGTGCCGTCTCTCTGTGCATAGTATCCAGTAGGCAAAGCCTGAGATATCCTATCTGGGATACCCTCCCTCCTCAGCCAGCCAAGGGAGGAGAGCTGTGTCATGTCAGCTCAAAAGGAAACCTCAATCTCCTCATCCCACAATGTCTAAAGGCTGACCTGTCATTGACATTTGGGTGGGAAGAAGAGGGACCAAGACTTTTGTGCTCAGACCTTGGGCCACAAATGCTTGAGCAGTTGAGAAGCAGTAGCAATTTCTAGGAAGGAAATGATCATAGAGCTAGAATAGAGTTTAGAACCCATCTATGTGTCAGATATGGAGAAAAGCTACTTTATAGGAGGAGGTCTGAGTAAGAGCCAGCTGACCTGAACTGAAGGACAAAGAGAAAACAGGAACAGAGCTGAGTTCCCACTACAATGAGAGCAAAGGCCCTGAGGACAGAAGGGTGTCTGGGAGAACAGAAGGAAGACTGGTATGGGAGAAGGAAGACCCAGAAGAGGGAGCAAGGGAGACCAGGGGACAGGCTGGGGCTGGGTGGGCAGCAGGATCCAGATCATGCAGGCACTCACCAACCCGAACAGGAGTTGAAGTCTCATGGGACTCAGAGGTTAGACTCCTACCTGGAGAGCTGGAGGTGGGAGGCAGAGATGCGGAGAGTTCTGAGGAGAATGTAGAAGTCAGCGGAGCTGAAGGAATGAAAGAATACAATGTGAATATAAATTATTGGGCCCAATCATGAAGCATTGAGATGATGAGAGGACAGGGCTGTTGGCAGGATCTTGCATCTCTAGTGGGTGGTCTGGAGCTACTCTGGGGGCTGAGAACCTAGGGGGTGGTGGGTACTTCTTCCCCCATTCCCCGGGATCAGGTGTAGAGAGGAAGTGTCCAAGGGGTGCAGGGACATCTGGGCCCTCATGACTTACTGCTGGTGGTGGGGGTCCAGTACTGAGGGTTATAACCTGCAGAGAGAGCCAAAGAGGAAGAGTAAGCTGATGGGAAGAGGCTAAGAAAAGGTGAGAGGTACGACTTGAAACACACAATACAAACCTTCTCGAGTGCTTTCTTTGGGTTTCACCAACTCTTTAGGAGTTAACTGTCTCATACGTCGGTGCTCACAGCCGTGTCATCAACCACAAAGACAATGATGATCAAAATACCCCTCATCTTATGGGGGTTCACTAGGTGCCTGATACAATATCAACCTCATCAAATGATACTAGCAACAACAACTTTATGAGAGAGTTTCCAGTCTTATTTGTGTTTTCTCCACCAATTAAATATAAGTCCTTCCTTGGTCTCTGAGTTTTTCCTACTACCCCACTCTTCAAAGGCAGGGTGATCTTTGACATAGTTCCTAGACTTCTGTAATGTTGAAGTGAGATCATGAGGGTGAGAGAGGGAGACAGGCAGACAGGGGTGGGAGTCAACCAGAGTATAAAGTTGGAGAGGGACAGGGAATTGTGGAAAAGAGGGTTTGGATGGGTATGGTTCTGGATCACAGACTGGATCCTCTCTTATACTCTATATGGAATGTAAATGAAACTCAGACCTATTTTATATTTGGTGGTATGACTGGGTTTCTTGAAATGAAACTTTTCTTTGAGACTAGACCTCGTAGAAGGAGCCCTGTGGTTTATGTAGCTTATTTGGGTTTTTATCTCATTTGACCTTTACAATAATCTTAAGTGATTTTTTAAAAAAAATTCCATTCTAAAAATAGACCCTGATGCCTAGACAGGTGGCGTGGCTGGCCCAGGGCCACATGAGCAAAAACCAGGACCAGGACTTAAGGAAAGACTCACCCCCTCTCTTCCAAGGACCCTCAGTTTGGTTGAGTCCAAAGTCTCTCATGTTTCATCTCCCTCCCTGATTTATCCCAGTTCATATTTCCTTTCCTTCTCCTACTGTCCTCCATGTTACTCCTTATGTTAAAACATTGCTAACAGATTTGTTGTTTGATTCTCAGGTGGGGTATAGTCCAGCTGGCCCCTAGAGGATGAGTAAAGGGCCATAGGCTATCATAACAAAGGAAGAGAAGCAGATCAGTCCCCACCTTGGGAACTCATTGCCTGTTGGGGAGGAGTGAACTCCAACAGCCACTGTAGGCTTGTTTTACCCTCTTCCTTCCCCAATGGATTCATGCTCCAGTTGGGTTTTTGTGCAAGGTTGCTGCAGTGAAGAAGACTATGCAGCGAGCCTTTATTTTCAGACCTTGGAAGTTCCGCGAACATTAGGTGTTCTAGGAAAGTGCTGAATCACTATCCTGTACACCTGAAACTAACAGAACACTGTCTGTTAACTAATTGGAGTTAAAAGGAAAAACTTAAATAAGATAAAAATAAATAGTAGGGCTTAGAGACAAATTAACTGACCATGGAATGTTCATACTGCTGATATTTGAGAGACTCCATTTGTGCAGCCAGAGGAATGTAGTGAAGACAATCAGCATTCATGAGAAGGGTTGCAACAAAATAGGTGAGGATAGCCAAAGGAAGTGACATCAGCAAACAAAACTTCACATTAATGTGAAGATAGTTTCAGAGATAGTTTACCATACTGAAAGCAAACAGGGTAAAATGCTAGACTCTGATAGAAACTTAGAAAGTAATATGACAGTTCACCCTGGTTTAGAAAAAGGAATGCTCTGTATTGTAAATAATGTGATAAGAAGACAGTTCCTAAGAATTTCCACCCCAACTCTTCTTATTCTCAAAGTTTCTAATATTTAAAATGACAGGGTACAGAATAAATATTAGTTTTAAGGAAAGAAAGACGAAAGAAAGAAAGAAAGAAAGAAAGAAAGAAAGAAAGAAAGAAAGAAAGAAAGAAGTAGAAGAAGAAGGAGGAGGAGGAAGAGTAAGGAGAGGAAGAAGGGGAAGAGGAAGAGAAAGGAGAAGAAGAGGGAAGGAGGGAGGGAGGGAAGGGAAGGGAAGGGAAGGGAAGAAAGGAAGGAAGGAAGGAAGGAAGGAAGGAAGGGAGGAAGGAAGAGGGGAAGAAAGGCTGCTCTTGGGTATTCTGATGGAAGAGAATTTCCCTATGAAAATTCTAGGTTGGCCCAGACCTATGAACACGGGTCCTGAGAAATTGCACTACTAGGACACCCCATCTGGGACTCAGGAGGAGACCCCAACAGCAATGGAGGTACTCACCATTGACACAGAGACTTTCCCTGTCCAGGGTGTAAGGGCCCAACCGAGTGACGCCATGGGTCTGCTGGCTTAGCTCCCAGTACAGCTGCTCTCTGTCCAGCCTGAAGGCTGTGGGGTCTGGGCGGTAGGTGCAGATGGCATCCATTCTGGTGCTTGTTCCATCCTTTTCAGCCCTGGGGAAGGAAGGGCATGGGAATAGGGATGTTTGGAGACACTTGAGGGCTGGTCACTCTTGACAACTCCTTCCTTCAATTGTACCCTTGGTGTTTATGTTAACAGCATTCTTAGGGCTTTATCTGCTGTTTCAAACTCAAACATATCTTTTTCTGTCTCATATGGGGACCCAGACCTCCCCACCTTAAGTGTTCTCCAGGGCTACTCTGCACCTAATTTTCTTCTTTTGCTCCCCAAACATTCTATTGATTGGTTCATGCTCATGGTTTCAACGACCAGCACCCAGTACAGCCCCTGTCCACTCAAGAAGGTAAGTGCGGATGGAATCTCCTCCAGGAGCTGCGTCCTGCTTGGATCATAAGATTGGGGCTGTGGAACTCCCAAGGAGGAAATGAGAATCCTGAGTACAGGAAGCACGTGGAAGAGAAGACCAAAGGACTGAAGACCTTGGAGGAAGTGAGTGAGTCACCCCTGTGGCTGGTTGTGACACCGTGCAAGAACCATCACGGAAGCTGAAGGGAAGACTTTGTTTCAAGTTGGTGGTCCCCAAGGCTGAGGTCAACCCCTTGGGAGCACCTTTGGAGCACGCAACCAGATTTGGAGCAAAACAGAGAAAATGAATTAAGAGCAATGTTATATAGAACCAGGGCAATGTGGTTCAAAAATACTTTTGTCTTGAATTTAAGCTGAACCTATGGTGACTCACCTGGGGTGGGGGTGGGGGTTTACAGGAAGAAAGACCCTCTCCCTCCTTTGCCTGGGAATTCTTGCTATTATCCATGCTATTCATATCATGGTTCTCAAAGTGTGGCCCAGGGACATTATTTTAACTTTTATTCTCTGAGGAGTAAACTGTTAAATGTTTTCCAGAGGCCACAAAGTGAAATACTGTAAAAGATTAAATGCAGAAGCAGATAGCCTATTGTCTTCTCCTAAACTGGACATTAAAAAGATCTGCAAAAACATAAACAGTGGCTCTCTTCTTGCTACGCTTCTTTTTTAGGGGGACAGAAAATATTGCTATTGTTCATAAAAGTTATGTTATTTGTGTTAGCTATAATAGATTTATTACTTTTTAAAAAGATTTTATTTATTTGACAGAGAGAAATATAGCCAGAGAGGGAACACAAGCAGAGGGAGCGAGAGAGGGAGAAGCAGGCTTCCTGCCGAGCAGGGAGCCCGATGTGGGACTCGATCCCAGGTCTCTGGGATCATGACCTGAGCTGAAGGCAGTCGCTTAACCAACTGAGCCACCCAGGCGCCCCTAGATTTATTACTTTTAATAAATACACATTTATAATATTTGTTTCAATTTCTAATTCAGTAAATATGAGCAGATATAACCCTCAAGTCCAAAGGCTCACTGAAGTTCTGAGTACTTTCCAGGATGTAAGTAACACGTTGAGCCCAGTGACCTTGAGCTCTGCTATACCGTGGTTAAAAGGAGGGACTCAAAAACTAGAACCTCTGGGTTCAAATTCTGGCTTCTCTCAAGGAAACTGACTACTCTGAGCCCCAGTGTTCTCTTATACAATGTGGGATAATAATCATGTTGTTGTAAAGATGAAATGAAGGAAAACATGTACATCAGCATATCATATGGGCAATATCATCTTATTGATTCCCCCATCTTATGGGGAGATGGGGGCAGGTGTTGTGGGCGGAGCTCACTTAGGATGGTTTTAGTCTACAACACTCCAGGAACCTCTTCTTGTGAAGCCATGTGAGTAGAGGGCCCAACTCTCTGGCAGGATGACCTGCATTGGTCAGATGCAGGACCCCAAGGGGAGGTCATAGGGTCATGAAATGTAAGGAAAGAGTTCTGAGACCACTGACCTTAAAGGATACCAAATGGGCATAGGCAGAGAAGAGAAAACAGGCCATTTCTGTAGAGTTTAAGTCTATCTGGGGGTTTTTAAAGTGTAATATATCCAGCCAGTGTTCAACATTTGGTTTGTTTTTCCCTATGGTTCTATATAACATCCTCTGGGAAGGGCCCTATCTCTTTTCAAGGAATATACAAAAGAGCTGCAGTGTCCAGACTTTGTTCCCAGTAGGGTAGATATGAGCTGGGCTGGGGAGAGTGTCAGGGATTCTGGCGACATAGTTGGCAAAGATGGTACACTGGTTCATACTATGAGATCCCACTGAGTGTTGACAACGGGCCAGGCATTGCAATGAATGATTAATAACCCCAATGGTAAGGTACTAGTATTAACACCACTTTGTAGATAATGTGATTGAAGAACAGAGAGGTTGTTCAACTTGCCCAAGATCACAGAACTAGCAAATGGAAGAGCAAGGGTTCAAACCCAGACACTTTGGATTCATGGTGATATGCTGCCTCTTGGCAAAGGCCCAAGGCTGTGGTTGACTGGGACGCGAGGGACCAAGAAGGGAGAGAACTGGGGTTCTGCAGGTGCTTTGGAAGAAGCCTTACCTGAGCAAGGTCAGCCTGCAGCCAGCGTAGAGGGAACCAACGCTGCTGTTTTTGAACAAAGTCCTGAGCTGGGAACAAATGAGAGGGTGATGAGCTGGAGGGGCCAAGACTTTATTGTGTGGGGACTTGGGACCAGGTGAGCATTGGTAGGGGGCTCTCACCAGGTGCTGCAGGTTTCTCTCGGTGGCATTGAATATCTCAGAGCCCGAGTTTTCCATGTCCTTTGTGTATCTCAGGTTGGTGATGGTGAAGTTGAGGGTAAAACCCATCAAGGCAGGAACTGCAGCTGTGGTGGAAAGAGTAAATGAGCCCAGTCCCAAGTCAGGCCTGAGCTGGAGGTGAGAGGGAGGGCTCGAGGGAGGGCTCCAAGGGCACACCTTCACTGCAGCGCTGAGCTAGGGTTTGGCCTAGACTGGCCTGCTACTCAAGACCCTCCCACATAGGGTGACCAACCATCCCATTTTTCCCATGACTATGTGAGTTCCTGGGATGCAGACATCCAGTTGGAAAAGTGAGACAGTCTTGGGAAAACCAGGATGAGTTGGTCACCCTATGCCACCTTCCCTCGGCTCTTACCATCTTAGCACATGGTAGCAGCTGCATCTCTTCATCTTGGGGGCATGAACAGGCTCAAGGAGCACCCCACTAGCAATGATGATGGGAGTTGGTGGATTAATACCCCAGCTCCCTTACCACCCCCTGCAGAGAGGATGATGCCAAAGTTCATGTTCTACACATTCTCCCAGATTCCCCTCTGGCCTCCAGAGCTGATAAATCTCTATTGTTCAAGGCGCCCAATGTTTGGTGCTTCATCGCTATTGCCCTAACAAGCTAGTACATCACATGACTGAGCAAGTCTTTCTCTAGGTACGTACCCCAAAGAATTGGAAACAGGGATTCAAACACATACGTACAAACCAACATTCATTGCAGCTTTATCCACAGTAGCCAAAAGGTGGGAACAGCCTGATTATCCATCAATAGATGAACAGATGGATAAAATGTGGTCCATCCATATGATGGACTATCATTCATCTCTCAACAGGAATGAAGTTCTGATTTCTGATACGCTAAGACATGATGACATTGTACTCAGTGAAATAAGCCAGTCTCCTTTCTGTCTGTCTCTGTCTCTGTCTCTGTCTCTGTCTCTGTCTCTGTCTCTGTCTCTCTCTCTCTCTCTCTCTCTCTCTCACACACACACACACACACACAAATACACTGTGTGATTCCACATACATAAGATACCTAAAATAGGCAAACTGAAGGCAGAAGTGGATTGGAGTTATCAGGGGCTGAAGGGGGTGGGGAAGGAAAGCTAATGTCTAATGGGTACCCGGATCCTGTTTGGGCTGATAAGTTTTGTAGGAAGATAGGATAATATATATACAACAGCATGAATGTAAATAATGCCACTTAATTGTACATTTAGAATGGTTAATTTTATAACATATATACATTTTTATCACAGTAAAAAAAAATTCATTCTTACTTGTTTCTGAAGTCACACTCAGAGAGGTCAGGGTGGACATCCCAGGTAAGGTCTCAGGGACAAAGGGACTTCCTGCTGATGTAGTGAAGGTGACTGTGTTCTCTGCCATGATGGGGCCTGAACTTGTAGCAGCTAAATTAGTGGTCTCAAGAGTTGTGGTTTTCAGGACAGTGGTTGTACTCTGTCCTTCTCTGGGACTGGTTGTAGGTGGTGTTGGGGTCTCTGAAGCTATCAGAGTCACGGTGCTCCCCATCACAGTCTTGGATAACTCAGGGAGTCTAACTGAGGTGGTGGAGGGTTCTGTGCCCCAGGAAGTTAAGGTGTAAGGCTCACCAGTGGTTTCAGAGGTCCTGATAGGCCCAGGAACAACAGTCAAAGTTGGGATCCCAGTGCTGGGATGTGATGCAGGGCTGGGGCCCAGCGAGCCTGTGGTCACCAATGAAACAGGGGAAAGAGTTGAGGTTGAAATGGTTGTGCTGATGTCTCCGCCCAGATGGGTGGAGAGGGAGGCTGTTTCTGCAGAAACACCAAGTGAGACAGTCGGACCTAGATCAACTCTGTTGGTCTCCATTGCAGATGTGGTGAAGGATGTTATATCTGCTGGACTGAGGGAAACAGTCTGAGTTGGAAGAGCTGCACTGAAGTCCAACTGAGGTCGGATGGAGAGTGAGGCTATGGTCTCTGGTAAATGAGGAAAAGCAGTTGAACTTGGAAAATTTGTGCTTGTCTTTGCACTGGACTGGGTGACCCATGAGGCTGTGGTTGCTGGTTCACTGGGAGAAAGAGTCAGACTTGGGATAGTCATACTGGCATCTGTCTCAGAACTAGGGACCTGGGAGGTCACCGTATCTGGTACGCCAGGGGAGATAGTTGGGGTTGGAACAACGGAACTGGCTTCTGGCCCAAGACTGGTGGCTACAGCTATTGAGTGTGTGGTGTCTGATTCACTTTTGGAAAAAACCAGAGGTGTTGTGGGGACAGTTGGGCTGGTCTGTGCAGAGCGGGTGACCAATGAGACTGTTCTGTCTGGCTTATGTGTAGAATAAGTCCGAGTTGGAACAGCTGAACTGGCTTCTGTCCCAGGATGGGTGACCCATGAGGCTGTGGTCTCCAGTTGACCCAGAGAAACAGTCAGAGTTGTAAAATGTGTACTGGCTTCTGCCTTAGTGCTGGTGACCACTGAGGTCACCAGCTCGGGCACGTTAGAGGAGACAGCTGGAGCTGGAATGGCTGAACTGGTCTGTACCCCAGGATGAGTGACCATTGCAGCTGTGGTCGCTGACTCACCAGGAGAAAGATTCAGACTTGAAATAGCCATACTGGCCTCTGTCTCAGAACTAGGGACCTGGGAGGTCACCGTATCTGGTACGCCAGGGGAGACAGTCAGGGTTGGAACAACAGAACTGGCTTCTGCCTCATGGCTGGTGGCCACTGAGGGTGTGGTATAAGATTCACTATGGGAGACATGGGGGGTTGTCCTGGGAACTGTAGGGCTGGTCTCTGCAGGATGGGTGACCAATGAGACTGCTGTATGTGGCTCCCCAGGGGAAGCAGGCAGAGCTGGAGCAGCGGAACTAGCTTCTGTCTCAGCATGGGTGACCCCTGAGGCTGTGATCTCCAGCTGGCCTGGAGAAACAGTGAGAGTTGTAAGAGTTGTACTGGTCTCTGCCCCAGAACTTGTGACCAGTGAGATTTCCACCCCTGACATACCAGGGGAGACCGTTGGAGTTGAAATCACTGAAGTAGTCTGTGTTTCAGAACTGGTAGCTATTGAATGTGTGCTATCTGATTGACTATGGGAAAAACTAGGGGTTGATTTGGGAATAGTTGGGCTGGTCTCTGCAGGATGGGTGACCAATGAGACTGCTGTATCTGGCTCCCCAGGAGAAACAGGAAGCGTTGGAACAGCTGAACTGGCTTCTTTCTCAGAATGGGTGACCCATGAGGCTGTGGTCTCCAGTTCCAGAGTTGAGAAAGGTATGCTGGTTTCTGCCTCAGCACTGGTAGCCAACAAGGTCACCAGTCCTGGCACACCAGGTGAGATAGTTGTAGCTAAAGGTGAACTGATTTCTGCCCCTACAGTGGTGGCTGTTGAGAATGAGATATCTGATTCCCCATTCGGAGTTATTCTGGAAACAGGTGTGCTGGTCTTTGTAGAATGGGCGACCCATAAGGCTGTTGTCTCTGAATCATGAGAGGAGTCTGTAAGAGTTAGAAAAGTTGCACTGGTCTCTGCCCCAGCACTAGTGACCAGTGAGGTCCCCACCCCTGATACACCAGGGGAGACAGTCAGAGTTGGGATGGAAGAACTGGTCTGTGCTCCATGATGATTAACCCATGAGACTGTTCTTGCTGTTTCACCAGGAGGAAGTGTCAGAGGTGAAATAACCATGCCGGAAGCTGTCCCAGAACTAGTGGCCTGTGAGGTCCCCATAGCTGGTACACCAGGGGACACAGTGACTGTTGGAGTGGCCGAACTAGCTTCTGCCCCAAGAGTGGTGTCTAGTTCACTTTGGGGAAACTCTGAAGTTATTCTGGAAACAGGTGTGCTGTTCTCTGTGAAATGGGTCCATGAGGCTGTTGTATTTGGCTCACCGGGGGAACCAGTCAAAGTTCCAACAGTGGAAATGGCTTCTGTCCCAGTATGGGTGACCTGTGAGGCTGTCGTCTCCAGTTCATGTGGGGAGCCAGTCAGAGTTGTAAATGCTCTACCGGCCTCTGCCCCAGAACTGGTGACTGGTGAGATTTCCCCCTCTGTTACCCCGGCAGAGCCGTCTGGAGTTGGAAGGGCTGCACTAGTCTGTGCCTCGGGAGGGGTAGCCAATGAGACTGTTGTACCTGGTTGACCAGGAGAGATGGTCCGAGTTTGATCAGGGGGGCTGGCCTCTGCATCTAGTGAGGTCACCAGCCCTGGCTCACCAGGGAAGACATTTGGAGTTGGTATGGATGAACTGCTCTGTGCCCCCTGGTGGGTGACCCATGAGGCAGAGGTCTCTGGTTCATCTTGGGAATCAGTTAGAGTTGAAATGACCATACTTGTTTCTACCCCAGGACTTGTTGCCAATGGGGTCCCCATTTCTGGTACACCAGAGAAGACAGTGAGAGCTGGAGCCGATGAACTGACTTCTTCTCCAGAACTGGTGGCTTTTGGGGGTGTGCTGTCTGATTCACTGTGGGAAACAGTCAGGGTCTCCCTGGAAACAGCTGAGCTGCTTTCTGCAGGATGAGTGGCCCTTGAGGTTGTGGTCTCTGGATCACCAAGGAGAACAGTCAGAGTTGGAGCAGCTGGACTGTTCCTTGGCCCAGAACTAGGGTCCAGCGAAGGTGTGGTTTCTGACCCTCTATTGAAAACAGAGGAGGTTGTCCTAGGAAGCTCTGTGCTAGTTTCTACTCCAGGTCTGGTGGCCAATGAGGCTGTCATCTCTAGAACATCAGGGGAAACATCTGGGGTTGTAATGATCGTTCCTCTTGTGCTTGTGCTGGCTGTTCTACCTGAGGTCCTGAGGAGAGTTGGCATTCTGGAAGTGGAAGCAGAGACTGTCGTGGTCAAAGTTGCTGCAGAGGTGGTCTTTGGAGCTGTGATCTCTGCTCTTTCTGTCCGCTCTGTTGGTGGTCCTGTAATTTGGGGGATGGACACACAGTTTGGACAAAATGATTGCTGCTTATCGGACTGGCAAGGGCTTATTTTTTCTCCACATGAGGAAAGGGAGAGAAGTGTCTCTGCCTGATATATGCCTGCAGTGCTTCTGGGATGGGAACAGGAATTGTCATTGACATCCTCACACCTTCCCCTTCTAATCTTGTGCAGTAACTCTGTGAATTCTTAACCATGTCCTATTCCCAAATATTGTCCGTTTTCTCCAGCTCCCAAGCCTTTTGTCCAGGCTGTTTTCTCTGTCTGCCTTGTCCATCTTTCATCAGATTCCTTACATTCGGCCCTTCCTCAAACCCCAACTCAAATCAACTTTTACAAATCTATGTCAGAATTCATCTCTCCCTTCTCAGTATTTCCTTATCCTACTGTCTGAATCTGCACCATGGCACTCCTCACAGTCTGCTTGGTAATAGCTATTAATAGCCAGAAGGCTGCTCGGCATATAGTAGGTGCCCACAAGTTGTTGTTGAATGAGTGAGTGAGTGAGTGAATGGATACATGGATGGATGGATGGATGGATGGATGGATGGATGGATGGATGGATGGATACATGGATGGATGGATGGATGGATGGATGGATGGATGGATACATGGATGGATGGATGGATGGATGGATGGATGGATGGATGCAGAGGCAGGTCTCCTCTGACTTGAGAGAGATCACGTGCCATTGTGCTTAAGAACTTGGGCTCTGGAAGATGGTAGTCCTGCACTTGGATTCTAGCTCCCACACTAACTGGATGTGTTACCAAATCTTGCTAGATTTCCGTATTTGCATCTGTGAAGTAGGTATAAGTACAGTGGCCATCTCAGAATGCTGGTAAGAATGCACCAAGCTGGGTGCCTCCTGGCTCACAATACTTCCACTTCGACACTACCACCTGCTGTTACTACCATCACTGCTCTTATGGCTACTGTTACTAATGCCGTGACCACTACCACTGCTAATACTTTCCATTACTGCTATTACCACCCTTTACCATTATTACTGCTGCTGTTACTGGAGTAATTACTACTATTCTTACTACTACTACTTTTTGTATTTCCACTACAAAATGAGTGTTTGCTGAGTCGGATTTGCCAGGAACCTGCTAGACCAGTCCTGAAGCTGGCCGGGTAACTGGAAATCAGACTCTGAAGATAAGTGGAGTCATATTGGCTGAGACAGTGGCTACCGACTGGGGCTTCAGGAAATGGTAAAGAAAACACATTACCTTTTAAAGTATAAGCCAAGCAGAGAAAGTCAAGTATCATATGGTTTCACTTACTTGTGGCACATAGGAGTACCATGGAGGACATTAAGAGGAGAGGAAATGTGAACCGGGGTAAATCAGAGAAGGAGATGAAGCATGAGAGAGAGTGTGGATTCTGAGAAACAAACTGAGGGTTTGGAAGGGAGGGGGGTGAGGGATGCGTGAGCCTGGTGGTGGGTATTAAGCAGGGCACGTATTGCATGGAGCTCTTGGTGAGGTGCATAAACAATGAATCTTGGAGCACTGAAAAAACAAAATAAATTACTAAAAAAATAAATAAAGTCTATTTTTAAAAAATGGTCCCCAGAAAGGAAGAAGAACCACCAGGAAGCTTTTCTTTAAAGACCACAAAACCCACTGGCACTTGATCCAGGGATAAATTAAAGGGGATTTAGACTCTAATGGGGGAGCGATGTCCTTCTTTTGCTACGACTATCCAAAACCCCCACATTTCTAAGAGTGGACCTACTGAAATGCTGTGTATGTATTTGGGGATGAGGAGGAAGAGGGGGAAGACGGGGAGGAGGGACATTTATGAGCACCTAGCATGCTTTTTCTCTTTGATCCTCATCAGAACATTGAATGTACATCATCTCATTCTTGTGGTTTCATAGAAGAGAAAGACAGAAACTCAGAGATCTTCATCTGCTAAGGTCATACACTCCTGACTGCTGATGTGGAAATCTGAACATCATTCTGTCTAATGCCAAACCAATGCTCTCCAGCACCAGAGTATATCATTCCCTGACTGAATTTCAGGATTTTGTGGGGGCCAAGATGAAAAGAGAATGATGTAAGGAGACAGTACCCATCTGCAGAGATGTTTAAACCAAAGTTTCCTAGTTCAGGTTCTCAACTCAGGGTGATTTTTCTCCCAGCAGATACTTGGAAATGCTGGGCAACAATTCTGTTCATCACAGTTGTGCGTATGCATAGGGTCCTACTGACATTCAGTGAGTAGAGGCCAAGGATGCTGTGAAACATCCCACAGTGCGTATGCATAGGGTCCTACTGACATTCAGTGAGTAGAGGCCAAGGATGCTGTGAAACATCCCACAGTGCACAAGGCAGCCCACAAGTAACTATTCGCCTGACGGCTGAGGTTGAGAAACCCCGCTCTATGTTGAAAGGAGTCAATGAATACTGCTAGCTATTCCTCATCAGCCTTGCCATCTGGATACTGGTCACCACCTGAAACCCAGTGATTCATTTCCTGGTGAATTGAGATAGCCACTCCTGTCAATGGCCTACTTACATCCCGTACTGTGACCCCAGTGGGGTCCTGATGCCACCCTCGTGACTCCACACCTAAGGGCTTTCACTTAGCCTGTGGCAGGGGAAGGGGGGAAGCTGAAAGTGTTGAAGGTTCTTACCCCAGGATCAAGAGTCCTACAGCCAATGCTAGAAGAGGGTTGGATAACAAATGCCCCATAGGACAACACTTAAAAGATTTTTTTAAATTTATTTGAGGGAGAGCACAGAGGGAGTAAGAGAGAGAAGCAGACTCCCTGCTGAGCAGAGAGCCCAATGCGAGCCTCGATCCCAGGACCCTGAGATCATGACCTGAGCCGAAGGCAGATGCTTAACCAACTGAGCCACCCAGGGGCCCAAAACCCACATGTTCTATGCTGTCTCCCAGAGCTTCCCAGCAGGACTGACACTGTTGCCCATAGCTGTGGCCTGCTCATGAATACAATTTACACTGACTTCCTTTCCTTGTCTTCTCCAGGGCTTCCTGGGACCATCCCCCACCTGAAACAAACCATTTGCCCCATAGCCTTAACTCAAGTGTGCTTCCGGGGGATCCAACCAAAGATGGCTGGATCACAGCATAAGACTAATCACCTGATTTTGAGGGTAGGGGTAATTCTGTCTAAAGTCTGCATCTTGCAGAAAGCTTCCAAAGTGTATAATAGTTGGGCTCCCAAAACCTTGGGACTAAATTAATGGGCATGGGAAGCTTTACCTTTAAACCGCACAGTGAGGAGAATGCCTTGCTAGGTGCAACCGTCCGTCTTAAATTCTTAGGCAGAATAGTCACACTCAGAAATGTGAGCAGATGCCTTTCAGAGGGAAAGATCATCGCGACCAAGTAATCGTGTAAGACTCTAGGTTGAATAAAGCTAAACAAATTTATTTCTTTACAGTAGGATGTCTCAGAGTCCTTAATATGCTTATGCATGTTATGGTTCTTTAGGAAGGAACGACATATTTGCCAGACTCTTTTTGCCTCGAAATTCTTTGTCCTTTCGTTAAAGGGTATCCAAGCATTACCAAGCCTTAGGAGGTTTCCTGAATGTTGCTTTCTGCATAGGTCTCCGGTATCATTTCCTACCACCCCATGCTTCTACTTCATACTTTAACAAAGGCGAGTTATTTGTATCTCCCAAATATTTCCAGTTTTACACCTCTCTGTGCCTTTGCATGTGGCTGTTCTCTCTCTCCAGAATGTCTTCATCAACTCCCTTTGTCTTTCTGGTAAATCCCTAGTCATCCTTTCAAACCCAATTCAAATAGCATCTTTCTCGTTAAGCCTTCGTTCTATAGTTCAAATACATCTTCATTGCATATGTTTAAAGTTGCATCATAGTTATTCTGTTCCTTTGTTGCTTCCCTGCTTGTCTGAGAGCTTCCTGGATACAGTGCCCAAGTATTTTCATTTGCATATCTTCCACTTATAGTCTCTAACACAGAGAAAGCAATCGATTAATAAGCATTTTCAGAGTTAAGTTAAATTGGGTCATTTTGCAAAACTAACATATCCAACCTTGCACTAAACTTACTCTGCATGTTATGAGGAAAAGAAAAGTGGTAACATCCACTTGGTGACCATTAGACAAAGGAAGCCCATGGCCACCCCACATTATTCTTCCTCTAAAGAAACAAACATGTCCCCTCTCTGGAAGAAGTAAGGCCTTAAGTGAGATTACCGGGACAGAAGCAAAGTTGAACCTACCTGTAGGACTAGCAGATAATGTGGGTGTCACAGGGACAGGGACTGGTCCTATGCTTCCTCCATGGGCTGCTTCATTGGGTATCTTTGTGATGTGCTCCACGATGCCATCAGTCCCTGCAGGGGAGGGTGGAAAAGAAACCTGGGTTAATTCAGCTCACCCAGAAGGAGAGAACTGTCTAAATGGATCCACTTAATTGATGATACAACTCAATTCTTTTCAAGTCCATCTGTATGGAATTGAGCAAGGGGTACGAGCCACAGATGGCCACCCCTGACTATTGGCCAGCTCATCCACCTGTCGATCTGTCCATCTTTCCTTCCATCCATCCTCCCTTCTACACATTTACTCTCTTCTTTCGTTTACCTGTCTTTCCATTCTTTCTTTTATCCCATTCAACTACTCTTCTACCTTCCTACCATCCCGTTCATCACTTGCTTACTGAACACCCATGATTCAACTACTGAAACACATTTTAAGACACGGATCACTACCTGTCAATGTGTCTAATTTTATTGTGAATTGAGAAGTAACCATGTCTTCTTCCTATAGATATTGGCTAGCAAAGCAGGTGCTAATCTAGTTAAAGGAATTCTGTGCTCTTGTCTCCCAAACAAAAGTTGGGGGCAAATTCAACTTTTCAGAGGAATGGAATCTCTAAGAAGTTCCCTTCTTCATCTCTGGATTTCTTGGAGGTGGTGTGCCTCCTCCTAGCCCCCAGCTCTTCCCACACCCCATAGATGCTTTGTTCCATCATTTTTCTTTGCTCACCTTTTTCTTTCACTTTTCCCTTGCTTTTGACTCTGTCCTCAATATAAAAACACACTCAATTCAAAGGGGGGGGTTATCTCCCCTGTATCTATGTGTTATTAGGCTGTTGTTCTAGTCCCTTCATTAGAGTCCTTGAGGGCCCACATGTTGTCAAAGAACTCACCCTTACTTCAATTTGACTATTTCTATCATTTGACACAACTGACCATTTTCCGTCCTAAAACTCTCCCCTCCTACAGCTTCTGCGATGCCAGAACCTCTTGCTTTTTCTCCTCCCTTTATAACCATTCCTACTTGGCCTAATAACTAAGAGCATAGATTCCTAATGCCACACAGTCGGAATTCTTACCACTTATTCGCTCTACGATCTTGAGTAAATTACTTAACCCCCTGTGCCTCAGTTTACTAATCTGTAAAATGGGCTTATAATCATAAACCATCTATCATGGTACTGGAATCACCTACTTATTTATCTCTGTTTCCCCAGTGCGGAGTCCAATGCCTAGAACTGAGGACTGATCAACAAATGTTTGCTAGAAGAATTTCTGTGCAATAATAAATTCCTAATTAAGTCCCCTCAGGAAGAGTCACTATGAGTCACTAATAATGGGAGTATAGGAGCTGTGGGACCTTACTTGTCAACTGTGTCGACTGTGAAGGAAGTTGAGAGGCACTTGTCACTGTTCCCAAAGGAACATGCTCTGTCATTCTGGTATCCATCGCAGATGATAAAGATGTCCTGATTGGCTCAGTCCACGTCTCCAAAGTACTGGCCACAACCAAGGGTCCCTCAGCAGTGCTCCTCTCTGGCCCAGTTTTGGTGCCCACCATACGCTGGGTAACGAGGGAGGAAGTAATGCCATGGGGGGCTGGGCTGGTTGAAGAGTAAGCAGTAGTCAAGGCGGAAGAGAGGAATGATATTGGAGCTGATGAAGGTAGGCTCTCCGCAGTGGTGGACACACCATCTCCAGGGCCCACTTCTGTTCTCAAAGATGGACTGGCTGAGAAGGTGACCGAGCCAGCTCCTGGAACTCCAGATGAAGCTGTAGACAAAGGCACCAGTGTGTCAGATGAAAAGGTCCCAGCTGAGGACAGCATTACTATACTCGGGTGAGGAGCCCTCTCTATACAGACGTACAAAGCTTGGGTTTTGGGGAGGAGGTTATGTGAGCAGACACCGCCAAAGAGAGAAGCGAAGAGCAAGGGAGAGATTTCCACTGAAATTTCAACACACTGCCAAGACAAAGGCTGGTCTGAAACTCATATTTGCAGAGAAATATTTTCATATTTCAAAACATGAGTGAACAGAGGATATAAAGGTGTGCTTGTGGGAGTGGCTAAAAGAGAGTCCAGGGATAGGAATGTCTTCTGCAGTCTAGAAGACAGATGGAAAAGTGGCCCTGTCTCAGCGTTCTAGGGTGAAAGAAGACAGGTACTGAAGTGAAAATAGTGGTCGCCTCCATGGAACAGACAGTATCCATTGGATAAGAGGCTCTGCATTGTCATAGTGAATGGGGACAGAGGAAGGTGCCTCATATGTACAAAGGCTATTCTGCATATGACTTACAAATACATGTGTGAAAAACAAATTCACACTCTTTTTATCTGCACTAACATCAAAGGAGGTCACTGTTTCGATACAGGTGTTCTTGAAAACAAGAGGAAAAATGATTTTGGTTCAAAGACTATAACTAAGAAAAAACAGCTTTACAGGGACAAAATGAGAAGCAATGTCAAAGGAGTGGGAAAGGCAGTTTAACAAGATACACTGAGAAGCTTGCAGAAGGCATCACTGCCATAAGGACAAAGTTTGCGGAAAGAAAAAACTTGCACATGTTAAATCCTTGCAAACACTTATGATGCTAGTGCAATAACTCCTGGGATAAACTCAATGACTCCACTAGCACACTAGTTAAGGCATTCCAGATAAGAAAATTCTATGACTCGTTCCAAAGGTACCTTTAGAAGTAAAGATCTTCATTGTCCCAGGTTCAACACTGATGGAAGAGGCAGAGAGCCTGGTGTTGATTCCCGTGGGCATGTCTGGTGACATTGTGGACTGAGCTGGGCCAGGGATGGAGGTCCTGCTGGAGGAGATGATGTTGGTCCTATGTGCTTCCATGGTAGTATCAGTGGGCACTACAGAAGGGACAGTGATTTTCTCTGAGGCCACGATGGTGTAGTGGGAAGTGCTGGTGTCACGAGATTCTGGGCCAAGGTATGACGCTGACTGTGTCTCAAGTTCTGTGGTTTCAGAAAGGTCAGCCATTGGTGTGGAAAGCGAGGCGTGACCTCCAAATAAAGAAGTGACTACTGGAGTCATGCCTTTGGGTGTCTCTGAGCCCATGGGGACAGAGGACTGAGACCCTTGTGCAGAAGGGATGGTCGCCACATTGGTCACTGCTATGTTCCCAGAAAGGTGGTGACCACGTGCAGCAGTAGACTCCTCTGAAATTACCCGGGTCGCCCCTGAGGTGCTGCTCAAACCTGAAGGTGGACTTGTCATGGGTTCCAGGCTTGCGCCCAATGTGCTGGTGGTCCCCAGAGGGCCAGGCATGCCAGGTGAGGTGGTGGTGAGAGGTGGAGAAAGGTCTCTGGCTTGTGATGTGGGGTAAACTAGAGAAGGTGATGTCCTGGCATGTGAGGACTCCAGGGAGGATACAGACGTGGTGTCTTGGATGAAGGAAGGGCTTGTCCGTGACACAAACTCTGAACCTGTGACCAGGCTAATGGGCAGGACTGAGTGTGCAAAACCCTGAGTCCCAGCTGAATGACTTTCGGCCCCTGAGGCTGTGGCTGTTAGATCCATGGTACCTGTGCCCTGTGATGTCACCCCAGGGAGATGTGTTTCGGTGGCTGTGGCTATAGCTAGGGACTGGGTCACGATGGGGGAGGTAGAAAGCCTGGTGTTAATTCCTGTTGGGACGTCTGGTGACATCGTGGCCTGAGCTGGGCCAGTGATGGAGGTCCTGCTGGAGGAAATGACGTCAGTCCTGGAGGCTTCCATGGTAGTATCAGTGGGCACTGCAGAAGGGACAGTGATTTTCTCTGAGGCCACAATGGTGTGCTGGGTGGTGCTGGTGTCGTGTGACTCCAGGGGAAGGGATGACATTGAATGTGTCTCAAGTTCTGTGGTTTCAGAAAGGTCAGCCATTGGTGTTGAAAGTGAGGCATCCCTTCCGAGCGACGAGGTGACGGCTGCACTTGTGTCTTTGGGAGTGTCTGAGCCCACTGGGAAAGAGGATTGGTATCCCTGTGTAGATATGGTGGTACCCATGTTGGTCACTGCTGTGTTCCCAGAAAGGTGGTGACCATGGACAGCAGTAGACACCTCGGAAATTACCCAGGTCTCCCCTGAGGTGCTGCTTAAACCTGAACGTGGGCTTGTCACGGGCTCCAAGCTTGCGCTCAATGAGCTGGTGGTCCTCAGTGTCCTAGGGGTTCCAGGTGAGGTGGCAGGGACAGATGGAGAAAGGTCCCTGGCTTGTGATGTGGGGGAAACGAGTGAAGGTGACATCCTGCCATGTGAGGACACCAGGGACAGTGGCGTCATGGTGTCTTGGATAGAGGAAGGGCTTGAGCGTAACACATCCGCAGAACCTGTGTCCACGCTAAGGGTCAGTACTGAGTGTGCAAAGGTCTGAGTCCCGGCCGAGTGACTCTCAGCCCAAGAGGCTGTGGCTCTTAGATCCCTAGTACTTGTGCCCTGTGATGTCACCCCAGGGTGAAGCCTTTCAGTGGGGGTGGCTACAGTTGGGGTCTCGGTCACCATCGGGGTGGTAGAAAGCCTGGTTCTGATTCCCGTGGGCATGTCTGGTGACATCGTGGTCTGAGCTGGGCCAGGGATGGAGGTCCTGCTGGAGGAGATGACGTCGGTCCTAGAGGCTATCGTGGTAGTATCAGTGGGCACTGCAGAAGGGACAGTGATTTTCTCTGAGGACACAACAATGTGCTGGGTGGTGCTGGTGTCCCGCGGTTCCATGCCAATGGATGACATTGAGTGTGTCACAAACTCTGTGCTCCCAGAACGGCCAGTCATTGATGTGGAAAGTGACGCATGCCCTCCGTGCGAAGAGGTGATGAACGCAGTCCTGTCTTTGGAGGGCTCGGAGCCTGCTGGGACAGAGGACTGGTATTCATCTGCAGTTGTGAAGGACCCTACATTGGTCACTCCTGTGCTCCCGGAAAGGTGGAGTCCCTCCGCAGCGGTAGACACTTCAGAAATTGCCCAGGTCTCAGCTGAGGTGCTGCTCAGAGCAGAGGGTGGAGTTGAAACAGCTCCGTGGCTTGTGGTCAAAGTGCCGGTGGTCGCCAGCGTGCCAGGCATGTCAGGAGAGGTGGTGGTGACATGTGAAAATACGTCCCTGGCTTGTGATGTGGGGGCAACGAGTGAAGGTGACATCCTGTCATGTGAGGACACCAGGGTCAGTGGCGTCATAGTGTTTTGGATAGAGGAAGGGCTTGACTGTGACACAGCTTCAGAACCTGTGTCCAGGCTAAGGGTCAATAGTGAGTGTGCAAAAGTCTGAGTCCCGGCCGAGTGACTCTCAGCCCAAGAGGCTGTGGCTCTTAGATCCCTGGTACTTGTGCCCTGTGATGTCACCCCAGGGTGAAGCCTTTCAGTGGGGGTGGCTATAGTTGGGGTCTCGGTCACCATCGAGGAGGTAGAGAGCCTGGTGTTGATTCCCGTGGGGGTGTCTGGTGACATCGTGGTCTGAGCTGGGCCAGGGATGGAGGTCCTGCTTGAGGCGATGACGTCGGTCCTAGAGGCTTCCGTGGTAGTATCAGTGGGCACCGCAGAAGGGACAGTGATTTTCTCTGAAGACACGATGGTGTGCTGGGAGGTGTGGGAGTCCCGCGGTTCCAAACCAACGGATGATGTTGACTGTCTCTCAAGCTCTGTGGTGTCTGAGAGGCCAGCCGTTGATGCGGAAAGTGACGCATGCCCACCGTGCGAAGACGTGATGATCGTAGTGCTGTCTTTGGAGTTCTCTGAGCCTGCTGGGAGAGTGGAATGGTATTCATCTACAGTTGTGAAGGACCCTACATTGGTCACTCCTGTGTTCCCAGGCAGGTGGTGTCCCTCTGCAGCGGTACACACTTCTGAAATTGCCCGCGTCTCAGCTGAGGTGCTGCTCAAAGCAGAGCGTGGACTTGTCACGGCTCCCAGGCCTGTGGTCAATGTGCCAGTGGTTGCCAGCGTGCCAGGCATGCCTGGAGAGGTGGTGGTGACAGGTGGAAAAACGTCCCTGGCTTGTGATGTGGGGGCAACGAGTGAAGGTGACATCCTGTCATGTGAGGACACCAGGGATGGTGGTGTCTTAGTGTTTTGGATGGATGAAGGGCTTGACTGTGACACATCCTCTAAACCTGTGTCCAGGCTAAGGGTCAGTACTGAGTGTGCAAAGGCCTGAGTCCCGGCCGAGTGACTCTCAGTCCAAGAGGCTGTGGCTCTTAGATCCCTGGTACTTGTGCCCTGTGATGTCACCCCAGGGTGAAGACTTTCAGTGTGGGTGGCTACAGTTGGGGTCTCGGTCACCATCGAGGAGGTAGAGAGCCTGGTGTTGATAACCGTGGGGATGTCTGGTGACATCGTGGCCTGATCTGGGCCAGGGATGGAGGTCCTATGGGAAGCGATGACGTTGGTCCTAGTGGCTACCATGGTAGTATCAGTGGGCACTACAGAAGGGACAGTGATTCTCTCCGAGGCCATGATGGTGTGGTGGGAGGTGCTGGTGTCCCATGGTTCTGGGACAAAGGAAGACCTTGGCTGTGTCTCAAGATCTATGGTTTGAGAAAGGTCAGCCATATGTGTGGAAAGTGAGCTGTACCCTCTGAGCAAAGAGGTGACGGCCTCATTTGTATTTTGGGGAGAGTCTGAGCCCAGTGCGCCAGAGGATCTGGATCCCTGTGCAGACGTGACGGTCCCCACATTGGTCACTGCTGTGTTCCCGGAAAGATGGAGTCCCTCTGCAGCTGTAGACGCCGCAGAAATGACCCGTGTCTCACTGGAGGTGCTGCTCAAACCTGAAGGTGGACTTGTGATGGGTCCCAGGCTTGTGCTCAATGGGCCGGTGGTCCACAGTGAGCTAGGAAGTCCAGGTGAGGTGGCAGTGAGAGATGGCGTAAGGTCTCTGGCTTGTGATGTGGGGGAAACTACAGAAGGTAACGTCGTGGCGTGTGAGGACACCAGGGCAGATGGCATCGTGGTGTCTTGGATAGAGGAAGGGTTTGTCCGTGACACATCTTCAGAACCTGTGTCCACGCTAAGGGTCAGTACTGAGCGTGCAGAAGCCTGAGTCCCGGCCGAGTGACTCTCAGCCCAAGAGGCTGTGGCTCTTAGCTCCCTGGTACTTGTGCCCTTTGATGTCGCCCCAGGGTGAAGCCTTTCGATGGTTGAACCTATAGTTGGGGTCTCGGTCACAATTGGGGAGG
>PITA01018225.1:0-41029 GCA_004023965.1 Spilogale gracilis | reverse complement strand
TGCCACCAGTCATAAAGTTAGCAGGATTGTGCTGCGGCCCTTGTCAAGCTGCTGGGTAGGCAGGCCTCATCCTGCTCATCCCTGGTCACCAAACGTTAGCAGCGCCTGTGGCTAACAGCTTTGTTTTGGCCAGGGGGGCAGCGGGGTGGCGGCTCGCCTCAGGGCCACTGGCTGCATACCTTCACAGTCAGCTTCTTGGAAGAGCTGTCCACATGTTCTTCACCTCCTCTTCTCAATTTCCTCTCGTCTGCTTTCTGCCCCATCCCTGCCGTGACAAGCCTTGGAAAAGGTTGATATTGACCTTCACGTCGTAACCATGTGACACTGAAACGTTCACGTCCTGCTTGACCTCCAGGGTGTTGAGGTCCGTTGGCAATTCTCCCTGTCGTGAGGCATCTATTTCCCTGACATCCATAGGCCTCCTGAATTTCTCCCTCTTCCCACATCTCTTGTCCTTTGCTGGCCTTTTGTCTTCTCCCTGACACTTAAATGTTGGGTTTTCTCAAGGCAAACTGAATTCCCTCCTCCCCTTGAGATCTTACTGGATGATCTCCTTCACTCTGATGGTCTCCTTTTACTGCAGACATGGATAGCAACCAAGTTTTCTATCCCTACTCTGCTCCTCACTTGAATTGCAGCCAAGATATTGAACTCCCCATTTGTCCTTTCTGTTGGAAGTTTCACGGGCACCTCAAAATATATCTGTTCAAACCTTCATTTCACAATGTCTGCCCCTAATCGTGGATCATCAGCGTCTGTCTTAATGAACAGCATCCTCCTATGCACCCAGATGCTCATGCCAGAAAAGGGAAAGCTTGTCTTGACCGCTGCCTCCTTCTCCCCTCCCCCATCCCCAGCCTGGTGACCTCCCACGTGATTTGGAGCCAAGCGTCCCGCCACGCCACCTCTGCCCACGTCCCCGCCAGCAGCCATCATTTTCTGCCTTAATCCAGATGAGAGCAATGTCCTCTGACTTGTGCTCCCCATAGCCACTCCTCTTGACCCCTCACTAGTCCACTCTCCAAAATAGCAGCCCAGAGTGATTTTTTGGAAAAATGCCAGTCTCCTTAAAACTCTCTATTGGCACTTCAGTTAGCTCCCTGCCTCTCCACCAGGGTTGGCCCCCGGCCGACGTCACCAGCCTCCCCCGCGAGTCTGTCCCTCCTTGGCCATGCTCCGGCCACTGTGCCTTTTCTCTCACTTCCTCAGAGATTTCAGGCTCCTTCTGGCCTGCCTCTGAGCTTCATGACGCCTCTGGGATGCTCCAGGGGCTTTTGCCTTTTGGGGCCCTTCGTAAATTTTCTGAAAAATTGTACCTTATAGTAACACTGGTACAAAAAAGATAAATATAATCCAGGTTGGATTTGTTTCTTTTTTCTATCAAGATAAAATTCACATAAATCCACCACTTAAAAATGTACAGTTCAGTGACATTTAATATGGTCACAAAGTTTGCAGCCACCGCCTCTGATTCCAAAACATTATCTGAGAAAGTAACCCTGCACCTAGTGAGCTCTTACTCTCCGTAACCCCCCGCACCCAGTCCTTCGAGGATCACCAATCTGCCTTCTGTCTCCATGGATTTATCTCTTCTGGATACTTCAGTTAAGGGGAATCACGCAATAGGTTGCCTCTTGTGTCTGGCTTCTTTCCCTTAACACGATGACTTGGAGGTTCACCAGGAAACATTATCACGGCTTTATTCCTTCTCACAAGGGAATATTATTGCCTTGTATGGATAGACCGCCTTCTGTTTTTCCATTCGTCCACTGGTGGGCATCAGGTGGCTTAACCGTTTTGCTACTGTGAATAGTACTGCTCTGAAGGGCCATGTACAAGTACTTATTTTTTCAGTTTGGGAGGGTGTATACTTAGGAGCATAATCGCTGGGCTCCTTATTCACCTGATTTTAAAATGAATTAAAAACATTTGCATGGACCCTGAAATGTATTGTGAGCCTAGGTGGGGGGCCTACTGGGCCTGATTAGAGTAAGTAGACCTGCATTCGGTTCCTTCCATCTGGGATGCTTCTCTTGCCTCTTTGCTGTACCACCCGAGGGGACAAAATGTCCATTAGGAAGAACTAGCGCACCTTGCAGAGGAGATGGGACCCACTGAGTAAGATGGAGAATGGAGTATTCTCAATTTCCACTCCGGGGAGAAAGAAATTGATGGCCATAGTCATTCTGCACTCAAGGTGAAGAACTGCTCTGCACATCTGCGTTATCAACTCACTTCTGGCTCCCTCTGCCCGAGCCTAACCCATGTCCCCGGCTCCTGGCACCAGGGTCCTCTGGCTTCTCATGCACTCACCCCAGCTCACTGCCTCCCCTTGGGGAGCTTGAGTTTAACAGAAAAAAAATAACCGATGCCTCTAGTCTTGACTATGGCCTTGGCGGTGTCACTATAAATAGTAACAGGCAACCAAGGTATTCTGACCTATTTTTTTTTTTTTTCAAGACATTGGGCCATTGGAAAGTATCAAGTAAAATGTGAACTTTCTGAAGAAATTCCAGGAAGAAGAAAGTAGAAATAAAGTATAATAGAGAGCATAGTGAGCTCCCTGGAACTCTATCATAGCTCTTCCCTGATTCCTTTTGCAAGAAGCTGGTGGTAGCAGAAGAGAGAGGATGGTCATGTTTGTTTGAACGTCGTTTTCTCTTTTTACGTTAACCTCAAGTTTCTTTATTTTCCTCCTCTTTGCCGCTTTTCTCTTGCACGCTAACGTAGCTAAAGACTAAAGGGGACTAGTACAGGGTTTTAATCAAAGTGGGTGAAGTATCTAAATTTACCAGCCTTACTATCTAGACTTACCTCCGTCTTTCTCGTTGATTGTCTTCATAGCAGGTGGTTAAGAGGAAGAGCCCGGACAGATCTGCCATCGTTTTATGTTCTTCACATCCATACTTCCTTATGCTGACATTTGTAACAAGAGAAGATTGTAGTCAGAAAAAGTCCCTACCCAGTTTTTTTTAGGCAAACCCACAATATTTTCCATTCCCCCTTTTAATTACATCTGTTCTGTGGTTTGGGTAAGCAGACCACATTGCTTGCTGCCTAAATTATTTTCCAACTACCAAATTGCTCTATCCCTGCACACATCCCCAATCATCTCCTACGTGTTTTCAGGCAAGCTGTCTTTTAGGACATTGAATTATATCCTCTATTATGATATATAATTACAGCATCAATGTCTACACACCTTTTGTTACAAATATATGCTAATTATTTTTGCCTGTTTCAAGATTATTAAAGCAGTTCTTAGGCATTAAAGGATACTGTCAAGAGAGTCAATATTGAACAGATGATTGGTTGGGGGAGAACAGAAGTTTCCATAGATTAACCTAATAACTTTTCACTTGATGTGATGCCTCTTAATATGTTTTTGACAGTTAGTAATTGGTGGATTCTCTCTACTTCCCTTTGAATTATTTTGTGAAGTTAAATGGGTCATTACAAAGCCTAGATACTCAGTAATCTTATTTTATTTTATCATGCCAAAATTAGCTCCATTTGGAGATGGGCAAATTGTATTTGTCAGTACTTAGCAAATGTTTCACCGAGATGGAAAATTGCCTCTACTTTTGTCAAGAGCTCAAGGTTATAATAAACACCATGTTAATACAGCATGGCTAATGGGTCTGGAAAACCTGAAGAAATGGGCCAAGACTATCGTGGATTTTTAAAAAAAATGCAAAGAGGAGAAAGAGTAAAAAGGCTTTCTGAATCCAAGATTCTGTGCATTTCCCCAAGACTCCGTATTTTACAAGAGAAGCTAGACATAAAATGTTTTCTTAATCTGTTTGAGACTTTTTTTTCTTCTCTACTTCAGCTTTCCTTTGGTTTTCCATCTTTTGCTATGAATTATAGGTCTGGTTTCAATTTCAAATTTTGAACATGATACCTGGGACCTTAACAGTCTTAATTCTCAATTATAGGATCTGTTTACCAAAATCATTCTGATGTCCCAGGAATGTGGAGGAAGACCTGAGAAGCTACCCTGTTCAACTCAAAAATAAAATCTAGGTTAGACATCTCCTGGCAAGGAAGGCTCTGGATCTTTGCCCACTCATTCTTGGAAACTTGGCTGAAGAAGGCACTTGTCCATGAGAGCAGGTGTTCATGACGAACCTAATGAAGATAACAAAACAGAGCCTCTCAGGGTTTTGCCGGGGTTAATCAGCACTCCCCATTACCTGTGTTTCATTACCTTCTAAAGTTTCTTCTGGAAAGTCTCGCTAGAGGTGTTTTATGAACAAGTTGTAACTATTTTTATGGATTTTAGTGATTTAGACCAGATTCATGACCCACAACCGCATTTGCCATTATGAGCAATATAGACTTCATTTTCTCCAGATTTTGTGCCACGAATATCAATTTTTCCCTGCTTGGAGGAACACTTAGGGATGGCGTTTCAGGAGCTATTTTATGTGGTCCTTTACAACTGAAATGAAAATGACAGGAGCTGGTGTGATGTAAACTGACCTTTGAAATCCTGGGAACTAGGAGTTCCCCTTGAGTGTTAAGTGCCATAAGCGTGCGCACAGGATGTTATGGGAGACTAGGAGAGGGTCATCGAAACCGGGGTTAGGGTTTATGGAAGGCTTCCCAGCGGAGTTACAAAAGCTGGAGGTGAAAAGGGGCTGGAGAGGTAAGAAGGGCGAATAGGACAGGACACTCCCTGAGTCTGTCTTGGTCACGACTGATTCCTCAGGGCTCAGCAGAAGACCTGATTAAGTATAATAGGCAGTCAATAAAATTGATCTGTGATTGAGGCACGGGCCATTAATGTGTTTGCTGTCCCTCCACAGCAACAGGCTTGCATTAAGTAGGAACTTAGGCCGATGCAAATATTTTGGGCAGCAGCGGACTCGGGAGGAAGGGCTTTTGGGCAGATGGCGCCTCAGATGGAAAGTTCTTAGGTGGCTTCATCCTCTGGCTTCAGCATTTGCATTACGTCCCCCATGAAGAATACGGAAAGGAAAAACCGAGGAAGTGAATGCTAACGGTGAGCTCCTCAACTGGACTTTGGGCTCTGATCTGGGCTCCCCAAAGTGGAGTGGTGTTCCACAGAAGTGGCCCAGTCCTGGCAGGGCAGTGGATGAACCTTGGCTTCAACTACTGGCCAGAGAAAAAGCTGCCCAAAGAGTTTGGGCAAAACGAAAATGCATGCTTGCTGGTTATCTTCATGAGCTAAGATACTCTAAGGCTAGGGACGCCTGCTCAGTAGCTGACACATCTGACTCTTGGTTTCAGCTCAGGTCACGATCTTAGGGTTGTGAGATCGAGCCCCACGTCGGGCTCTGTGCTCAGTGCGGAATCTGCTTGAGATTCTCTCTCTCCCTCTCTCCACCCCTCTCTGTTCCTCTTTCGCTCTCTCAAATAAAAATCTTAAAAAAAAAAAAAAGATACTCTAAGGCTAGTGAGGTTTTCACTGAGCCTCTCTGCTCTGCTCTAAAGAGATAATGAGCTAATACACCACTTTCTCCCTGTCAAAATGCATTAGAAGCAGTCCTGCAAATTAACACTGTCCTGAAAGAAGAGGGAGAAAGAACTCCCAGGGCACGGTGGTTTCTCTAACTTTGACTAGTGTTTTCTTTGCAGCAAATAATGTGGCAGGAAAAAAAAGAGGATAAAGATGTTTAAATTTTGATTTTTGTTGAGGATACTAGTAGAAGGGAAGCTTTCCACCATTGTCCCTCTCATCTGACCGCCCTGAAGGACAGATTGTGTCTGAGATGTTTCCAGAGCAGACTTTGCTCCAGTAGCTCCGTCACTGCAAATGATTTGGTAAGTGCTGCTTTCTTTCCAGAACTGGAGCCCCTGCTCTGCCTTCTGTCACCTCCCACACAAGCCTGAGCACTTAGGAGGGTAACTGGGTGACAGTGGCTCTGGAGCCCGGTGGATGGGGAAGCAGGAGGATCTCTTGTCCCATTCCCCAAAGTGGAGGGAGATGGTGCCACCAGAAAGTCTCAATGCACTCTTGACCAGAAAAAAAAGCTTGAAAATTATTTTGATGCAAGGCTGCCACTGCAAAATATGTGTATCAATTGTGGCAAGCTGTCCCTCTTGACAGGTGCAGGCCTCTCCCGGACTCACAGCTTGGCAAGAGCCATTTGGGCTGGATTTCAGTCCCTACTTGTGCCCTTGTCTGGGAACAACCAGCAATACCGTACATGGCAGCCATGAGCTAACCTACCCCTTATACAATACTTATGCCAGTGCTGCCAATGTGGCTGCAGACAGGAATCCCAGGTGGGCTTGTTCTTGGCATTGTGCCATTCTTCTTTCCCATTCCCTTTCTCTGTGCTCCTCTCCCTTCTTTCCACCTGGGATCTTCAGGCTGGACCCCCAGTGTCTCACAGCACATGATCCAGGTGTCTCCTCTTACACTTCCGATTCTTTGGAACCCCGCTTGCTTCCTTCATTACAAATTACATATCCTCTGCCTCATTCCTGAGGCCCTCCGAGGGGGTGGAGCTTAATCTGGTTCATAAATTGGGGCTAAGTTGTTAATGATTGATGATGTATTATTCTTCCAGATAGACCGTGGATGAGTCTTTATAGATGGGCCACAGGATTTACATATTAGTAGAGATCTTCAGGGCCTTCACCCCAAGGGAGTTGGATGCTGTGAATTTCATGAACAATGGCATGACCAATCGGAAGATGTTTTAGGATTGAGTTTTCTTGCCTTTCTCAGGCACACTAGTAGGTAGTATCCCTAGACAAAACATGAATTCAGCTGATAACCTGAAGTGGTGTTCAGAAGTATGGGGAAAACTAGAGAAGTATATTTACAAACATTTCTTTTCTTTTTTTCTCTTTTTTAAAATACTAATGACACTATTTTAACATTTGGTAGAATGCAGCTGTTAACTGCTCTCCTTGCTCTGTGCTTTTCTTCTTTCTTCTCAGTGGCCTGAACATCTGCTGCACTTATTTAAGTTTATTGTTTAGCAGAGTCAATTTATTTGCACCCTTGTCTGGGAACAACCAGAGAGTCCTGGAGTAAATCAGCTTCAGTCATAGTTTCATCCAGGAGCTTAGAGATCCAGGCCCTGGCCACTCTCTTCTCCTACTCCCATTGCCCAGTAATCTTCAATGACCCTTGATGCTCTATATTTAAAACAAAACAAAACAAAAACAAAAAAACAACTGTTTAAAACTTTTAAATATTTATTCTAATTTTTGAAAAATTTAACTGAGATACAACCTACTCGTTTTGGGTGTACAACATAATGATTTGATATTGTATATATCGCACAATGTCTAGTTAACATCTGTCATTATTTATAGCTACATTTTTTTTTTCTCCTGATGAGACCTTTTAGGATCTACTTTCCTAGCAACATTCAAGTTAACTATAGTTTGTTGACTATAGTTCCCATGCTGTACAAAATAGCACAAAAACTATTTTGAAATGATCTTAAACTGTGGAGGAGTTTAAAAAATCATTCAGAAAGTTCCTGAATACCCTTCATCTAGCTTCCACTAAGGTTAACTTCTTATGTGACAAAAGTACAGTGATAGAAACCAAGAACTGAACCCTGATACAATATAAAGACTGAGCTTTGCCAGTTTTTCCATGAAAATTTGCTTCAACATCCAATTGAGGATCTCATGTCTTATTTAGAGGTCCCATTTCCTTAGTCTCCTCCATTCTGGGGCATCTCCTCAACCATTTTTGTCTCTCATGATGCTCTTAAAGAGTATTGATCAGTTGTTTTGTAAAATATCACTCCACTTGAGACTGTGTGATGTTTTCTTCTGATTAGACTGAGATGATGAGTTTGTGTTAATCAGTCTCGCACAATTCACAGCACGCACCATAGCACATACCCTCCCCAGTATCCATCACCCAGCAACCCTCAGTTTGTCTTCTGAGATTAAGAGTCTCTTATTGTTTCTCTCCCTCCCTGGTCCCATCTTGTTTCATTTTTCTCTCCCTACCCCCATGACTTCCCCCCCTGCCTCTCAAATTCCTCATGTCAGAGAGATCATATGATAATTGTCTTTCTCTGATTGAATTATTTCACTCAGCATAATACCCCCCAGTTCCATCCACGTCAGTGCAAATGGCAAGATTTTGGGTTTTTTTGATGGCTGCATAGGATTCCATTGTATATATACACCACATCTTCCTTATCCATTCATCTGTTGATGGGCATCTAGGCTCTTTCCATAGTTTGGCGATTGTGGACATTGCTGCTAGAAAACATTCTGATGATTCACAGACCTGTACTCCTGAAAAAATAATAATTATATGTTAATTAAAAAAAGAATATCTCAGAAATAATAGACCCTTCTCAGTCCATCGCATTGGGGAGTACATGAAGTCAGGGGGTCATAATCCTGGCAATGTTAATCTAACATGGTGTCGGCTACGTTTGTGAATGAAAAATTCACAAAACCTCCCTTCATAATTAACAAAAATCTTGGGGGAGATACTTTGAGACTACACAAATACCTTATTTTTCCTCAAACTTCTACCCACTAATTTTAGAAATTATCAGTTGATCTTGCCTGCAATGAGTATTACTAACTTATTCTAACAGTAATTTCCTCGTTGCTTAATTCCATCTGTATTTACTGGTTGGAATTTTTCTATAAAAAGAGCTGTCTATTCTCCTTCATCGCCTTATTTATTGAATTATTTATTGGCATCATTATGGACTCATGGACACTTATTACAAACCAATACTATCATCATTTATTTTGTCATTCAAATTGTTCCTCTTTGGCTATTGGAAGCCCTTTCATGTCTTTTGATATGCCTCCCTCATTCTTTTGGAGCACTTTTCTACTTTCTGGCACCTTAAGATGCTACACACTCACATCGTGTTTTCTTTATAGTATTCCTGGACTCCAGCAAGCCCTGGTTCCCTTTATTTGAAACCTAAGATCTGGTGCTTTGATGTGCAAATCGCCCCTGATGTCATTTCAGGAGACCAAGCTAGGAAATATGCTAACGCATGCATACACACTCATATATTTATTTCTTAGTATATCAGAAATCCATCCACCTCTTTGGGTACATACTTAAAAACCATAAATTTCTATTGGTACCCCCAATTTCAACCCAAAATCTTAGGGTTCATTTAGCTTCCCCTATTTCCTTACTTTTAATGTTTTTCTCTGACAGCGAGAAAACTGGCTCTCATTTATCTACAACATTTACCTATTTCCTCAAGCCTGGCATAAACACATAAAAGCTGTCACCAAACTGCTTTCTCTTTCCTAGTAGTTTCCAGAAAAGGTCCAAGATGGGTTCTTATGAGGCTGGCTTCTATGCTCAGCCTTGCCCCACTTACTGTGGCCAGAGGAATGGAACAACCTGATGAGTCTGGCCGGAGACACATGCCCACTTCTGAGCCTGGGAGGGGGTGACTGTCCCAACTAAACCATGATGATGAGTGTAGACAAGGAGTGGTTCCCAGAAAATTAAAGTCCAGTTACCAGAAGACAGGGACATAGTTCTGCACAGTTAAAACTACAGATGCCTGCTGCTCCATCATGTGGGGCAATAGTGCAGCAATGCCAATATGGAGAAGGGTCGGGGGTACGGGCATACTGCAGAGAGGCGAACGACGGCCAATAGGTGATGTTGTTCATTTGTTTTCATCATGCACGGTTGGTATGAACAGGGATATTGTTCCAATTTAATAAGAATTATTGTCAGGCTTGTTGGCTTAACCTAATTTAAGAAGAAATAAGAGAAACTTTATGAACGTGATGCTTTTTGTCCAATTTCAGGCAGAAATTCCATGACACGGCCTCGAGATTCTGCTTGCCTCCAACGGGCTACTCTACCCAAGATCTGAGCACCAAGCACAAGGCAGCCCCGTGAGCCTGGAGGGCCAGTTGAGCCCTCTTGAATCGCTGCCTGCAAATTTCGAGATCACTTTTTTATGTTCCTGATCAACAGCTGTAACCTAAAGCTTCTAGACAGTAGAAAAACTTCCAAATTCAACCTGTCGTTGCAAAATTGGAAAGCCACAGGAAACTTTTATGTAAGATGGAGAGTTTTCTTGTTTGTTTGTGTTTTGTTTTAAAGATTTTACTCATTCATTTGATAGACAGAGAGATCACAAGAAAGCAGAGAGGCAGGCAGAGAGAGGAGGAAGCAGGGTCCCCACTGAGCAGAGAGCCCCATATGGGGCTCGATCCCAGGACCCTGAGATCATGTGAGCCAAAGGCAGAGGCTTTAACCCTCTGAGCCACCCAGGCACCCTGTTTTGTTTTGTTTTAAAGATACAGAGTTAAAGATCACTGTTTAGTCTTGGGCTGTGAATTTGTTCTAAGTCTTTCCTTTAGGCCAGGCCTCTTCCGGTTTTACTTGCTCTGGTGTCCAGCACTGGAAAGAAACCAGTGCCTGTCCTGAGTTAGAGAGAGAGCATTCTAGGGACAACTGCGGGGCTCTGTTAGTCTCATTCTAGGGGGTGCTAATATTTTCCTTCATAACCAGCTGTCCCCTCTTTTACTGCCTTTTGTCTTATTAATACTTTGCATAGAAATTTTAATGAAACACTGCACTTCATTAATGTAGCATGCTGCTAAAAATCACATTTTAACAAGCCCATCTCCCAGCCTGTCTCTAAAAGTCAACTGTCTCTTTAAAGGGGCTTGGCCCATTTTCTCTTCTGAGTTGTTAGAACGTGTCTACCATAGAATACAACAGTTTTTATGCAGATACCCAGTGGCTTAATCACAATGCAAAGACAACATTGCTAATCTGAACAATCTACATGGATGACAACTCATTGAAATAACTATCAATTAACAACGTAATTGTCATCTGTATGTTGCCAACATTAAAATAGGCAATTGTTACTTCTATGAGGCTTTTGTGTTTTTTCCCCCTTCTCTTCACAGGGTGTGGATATAGGGCAGGGACCTGGGTTGAAAACTTGAAACTGATGACCAAGTTGCCTGTTGTTTAAATCGTTGGATCATTTTTCTTCTAGTTGTTCTGAAATAAAACAGTGGCACTACTCATGACATTTCATGCCAGGCTTGGCAGGTCGACCTTGCTTTGTTCTGAAATCTCTATGGCATCCAATGTGTTGCCAGGTCTATATTCCCTCTAATCAGGGACAATTGTAGATGGAGCAGGACATGTAAGTTTTCTCGCATTTTGTTCCCACAAATTCATGTCCAAGAAAACCCAGCCTCTGTATGAAGACAGTCTGCTCTTGCTAATGCAGCTGAATAGAATTAGCCCAGCATCCTCAGGATAATGACCTCTGTGTTTTCCAGTCTACACTATTGCCACTTAGAGACCCGAGCCTCTGTATGTGAGTGGGCAAAAACAGCGGAAGGGAAAGAATCAGGATTTGGTGGACGGAGGGCCCTGTGATCATCAAAAGTACCACGACCACCTTGTATGTGTTGCTTCTCTCTGTCTTTTGGCAGAAAAGTGGTGTCAGGGTGGAACCAGGGTCCTGGTCATGCAGGAACGCCAGCAGGAAGAAC
Organism: Spilogale gracilis; assembly: GCA_004023965.1. Taxonomy (NCBI): domain Eukaryota; kingdom Metazoa; phylum Chordata; class Mammalia; order Carnivora; family Mephitidae; genus Spilogale; species Spilogale gracilis. The sequence goes on along the minus strand of PITA01018225.1, from coordinate 29,554 downwards.
TGCCTGAAAGTAGGACTCCAGCGTGTGTTTGGGCATAAATCCCTTCATGGGGAAGTGATTTCTAGCGAAGCCCTGGAACTAGCTGAAATGGAAATTAGGAGCATACATCCAACCGGCTGTTTGCATGGGGCCAGTTCATCTGCACCTCATTGCCTGGTACTTCTCCACTTGCAGACAAAAGTTTGACTTGGAACTTGCAACAAGTACTCACTCATTGCTTCCTGGGGGAGCACTGGAGAAGAGCAGAGATGCGGGCTTTTGAGCCAGACTCCAGGTATGGGAATAGCAGCACTTCCAGCCCCTGCCAGGGAGTGACCATTTCCTTTCTTGGATCTTTAATTTCTTACCTTTGACTCGATGAAAGTCTTTCCACTTTGCAGGATTGTTTCGAGGCTTAGGGTCGCTCATGACTTGAACTGAAGGCAGACGCTTAACGATGAGCCACACAGGTGCCCCTAAATTCTTAAATTTCTAAAAAAAAATCAATGAGTGCTTACATTTTAGTGAAATTCAGTGGGGGTACGTGTAGTCATTTCATTAGTCATCAATTTCGGAAGCAAGCCTTTCTGCCCGGCTGGATAGGTGCTGTTTTAAGGCAGCCAATTCTGCAAATCCACTGTGAAGGGTACAGATGGCACTTAGTAACATTATAGCAAATATCCTTTGTCTTCCCCTCCTGGTTACATTGTTTATAGTATAGTTAACATTCCAAAGACAGCAACAACTCTTTATCATCCTAATTTAGCAATCATGTCTTGGAGGAGACATAGCTCCGCTTTTTCTGCCCATTGGCTTATGACTGGGGGGGGGGGCACTAGGTGCCAAAGAACAAGGTTTCCGTTTATTTAATATTTGCATATTTTTCTTCTCTAAATGCTTCCCCTGAGCCAGCCCGTTGTTGTGTTTGTCACTGACTGCCCGCCGCATGTATGTTTCTCCAGCTGCGTGGGAGAGGCACTTCTCACCCTTGTGGCTTCGCTAGGCAAAGGTCACGGTTGCCGCCTGGAAGAACAGTTGACTCTGCCGATCAGGAACGTCTCATTGCACCCCTTTTCCATGCCATCTGTCTGACCTGGACCCATTCCAAACACTAGGGCTTTGCTGGCAGAATGGTCTTCCTGCTACAGAAGTTTCGTAATCTGCTAATTGACAGGGTAAGGAAAATTTGTATTTGGGTTACAGCTGAAAAGTTGGATGTTTCTTTGATGGGGCTTTAAATACTGACATATGCTGCACTGGTTTTTGATTTTAGGCATCCCGTTTGTGCACGATCACGCACTCTCCCCTGTGCTCTCTGCCTCATTGAGAATAGGGCATCCTTCGGAGAAGAACACCGATATGATCTATCAGAGAATTATCCCCTACTTAGTTTACTCATTAAGCAATGATTTTATTATTATTATTATCTCTTTGTAGCATGAGACAGATGGCAAAGAAGGGTTTGGCTTTACTGAACAAGATGCAGTGTTGGGCATGGCAAAGCTCCTGGATGGCTAATATCTCGGGTCCTCATGCGGCCTAATGAGTGTCTTTGCTTATGTACAAGGCTGGTTCCTACACTCAGCTTTTAATTCAAGTACAAAGATGTTATCAATTCTCTTTTCGTGCACAGAGGCCAAGGGGAGAAGAATCCTAGAGAAGGCAATACCATTAAAGTCGTGCTGTTCAATTTCACGTTTGTGATCATCCTCATCTTGAAACCTTGGTGTGAGCAAACCCCGTGTCGGCAAGGGCGGGCATGCGCGGCGATCAGACCCGTGTCCCTAACGCACGATCCTCCCTACACAGGAGCCACAAGCCCGTCTCGGGGGTAGTGCACGAGTGTGGGTGATCCTGAGGCTCCGGCCTCCACAGGCCCCTCTCTCCATTATGCCCCTCCACCTGCACTGAACCATGCTTGGCTTGAGGAAAGATGAGAACGAAAGAGGATTTCTTCCCTACCTTTGAAAACTTCAAAGAACTGTTCCCAATCTGGTTCTGATGATCCAGGTCTCAGTGCAAAGCACGCAGGAAGATCTGAAATAAGCACACTGATCAGAAATCTTTTTTTGGAAATTCGGATTTAATCCCATGAGCCAAATGATCACTACCAACAGTGATCCGGGAAAACCCAAGTCCACAGCAAATTTTAATTTGGCAAACGCATAAAATGTTCAAAAGAGCAGAGGTCTCATTTACATTCCTCCTGCTCATATGGGATTTTCTTCTATATTAGTAATTAAAGGGTGCAGGCTCTAGAGTGCAGCTATATCACATAACAGCCATCGGGGACACACTAACAACTTCCTTGAAGTAACGCACACTAGGGTGTTTATGGTTCAGTGTCACATAGACTCTCTTTGATCTAAATTAGGATTCATTGGCAAACTCACAATAGGCTCCACATGTACCCTTCTCAAACTCTTTCTTTTAATCATGGAAATTAGAGATGGAAAATACCCATTAAGTCGCTTAGCCCACTTTCCTGCCCGGGTGGAACTGTTGCCTGTGATACATGGGAGGGCTTGGTCCAGCGTCATTTTAAAGGTCTCAGAGGATAGGTAGGCTCTGATTTTATATTTTTCCTTTTGCACTTAAAATTCAGAGAGGGGCCAAAACATAAAACAGAGGAAGATATTTCTGCCCCTCCCCCCACGCATTTGGAGGTAATGTTGGTGCGCGAGTGAAGGCGCTCCTGGAGTGTCAGAGCTTTCTGGAAACCATACCTTTTGCTGTGGCAATTTCATTACTCATAAGCCATAGTTAAATTCAACCACCATCCCCAACCTGTTTTACTCTTCAGCTCAAAGGAACCATCCAGATTCCTGGACTTTTTCTTTCAACTCGAGCGAACAAGCACCCCAGGTTCCGAGGGGGCAGTGAGGGCCACGAAACAAGAACCTACCTATTTTGGGTCTCTGGTTGATTTGCTATAAAACGCAAGGGCCCTCCTGGTTAGAGAGTGATGTCACTGACACAGCGTGAGCTCAGTGCTTGTGTTATTCTGGTGAGTGACCCGTGGAGGTTTTTTTATACTTTGAATGAGAAATGTGTGCTGTTGCACAGCGGATTCTGTCCCTGACTCGTGGTCAGCAATGGAAGACCAGCTCTCGGCACCTGCCCCCAGCTCTGGTTGTTGAAGTCAGTTCCATGGGAAAGCAGTAAAATCCCAGGGATCACCTCCCCCAGCATCTCTCTCGGCGTCGCAGGGTGGTGGCTGAGGCTTCCAGAAGGAGCTGATGCCCGTGACACTTGCATTTGGGGTTTGTTTCAGAGGCCTGTTTCAATCTGCCACCATCACCAGCGAGCTTGCCTGAACTCAGGAAAGTCTAATAAGTCAGCCTTTCAAATCCAGAGGCAGATCATTCACATTACAAGGTGGAAGCCTCCCCCATCCAAATTCACTGCAAGTTTCATTAAATAGGTAATTTTCCTAATATGTTTGAAGGAAGATCAGGTTTGCAGAACCCAATGTACTACGGTGTCTTAGGAAGATCCCTATCGTGGCTTCTATTAAGCAAAAAATGCTTGCCTTTTGGGAGGACTGTATTTGCTACACATTCACGGAGTTATTTTCCAGGGCTCTTATGAAGGACAGTGTATTCCTGGGATGATCTTAAATACCTCTGAGTGGTAATTGATAACGGGTCTTTGAATGGGGGGAAAAGATCAGAATTAGTTATAACTTGATGGTCTAGAATGACAATTCTCCTGAATGCAATGCTAATTCTGAATCCTGTTTTGCTGATGAAAATTGCACGTTTTACAGCAGACTGTGGCAGAGGCTGCTTGCCGGTCTCCCAGACTCCATGCTCTCAGACTCTTAATGCCTGCATTTCCTGCCCGCCAGCTCACTCTGCCTGGGCAAGGTGGTGCGAGGGGGCAATGGCGAGGAGCCCTTTGCTGTGTGTGCCTAAGGGACACCACCCCTCCGCGCCGTCCTGGGCTGTCAGCCTGGAGAACAGAGGTGGTGGCCGGAGCTCCAGCCGGTGCTGCAGATCACAGAGATGAAGAGCCCTCCTGAGAGTGACTGAAGATGGCTGAGTCCCAGAGAATTTCATGGAACTGCCTCTAGACTTCTCGACTCTAGAACCTCCCTCCAGACTTCTTTTACATGAAAGAATCAAACCTAGTGTTTAAAGTCACTGTTCTCAGGGACACTTGGGTGGCTCAGTTGGTTGAGTGGCTGCCTTTGGCTCAGGTCATGATCCCAGGGTTCTGGAGCCTGCTTCCGCTCTTTGCCCCTCCCCCTGCTTGTGTGTTCTCTCTCTCAAATAAATAAATGAAAAAAAATTTTTTTAAATATAAAGTCACTGTTTTCTGAGGGTGTCTGTCACCAAAGCTAATTCTGATTTGGTAGATACTTAATGTCTTGTCAAAGACTAAGTATTTCCATTTTAGTTGATAGTGAATGCCAACTGACCATGACCTTGAAATGCTTGGAGACATAGGTATACAGAATAATCCAAAGGTAATTCCCAAATCTAGAGATCCCCAAATGTATGAGTAGGAAAAGTAACAGTATGGACATTGAGAAAGAGTGTTCTCGTACAGTTCCTTGTAGCCACCCTGTTCATGCCATGTAGGAGTGCACACTCCAGTTCCATAAAGGACTGAAGGAGGACCCGGGCCGGAAATAACACTTAGTAGAAATAGAAACAGAGTGACGGCGAGGAAAATACATGAGTAGGAGGTCAGGACCAGGATTCGGGAAAATGGGAGGGAGGGGAGAGATAGAGCAGGTTCCAGAGGGGTGTGCATCAGGTCAATTGCAGGACTGGAAGAGCATATATTAGAATGTTCAGTTAGAGACATTTTTTATCTTCAAATGAGAGGCAGTACGATTTAGTAATATTTAATGTGTGCGTGTCATGTGTGTCCCTTGGCCGGCCGGTGGCACTTCCGGCGGGTGTCCCGAGGCATGCTCTGGGCACATCCCACACCCAGAGGCCACAGAGCCTCCTCGCTGGCTGGGCTGCTTCTGGAAGGCTGTGGCCTTGTGATGCACACATGGATTCTGGTTTAAATTACCTGTGTGTAAGCTAAGTCCTCACTGAAGGAGGATAGTAACTTAAAAATATTCCCGTGAAGAAACTGCTGGGTTGCTGTCCTATGAGTATCATCATCAAGCCAAGAAGAAAATGGCTGCTTCTCTTGCTGCCTGGCCAAGCTCTTCAGCAGCCTCATTGAGTGTAAATATAATGACAGTCCAATCTAGTTAGGACTCGAGTTAGCCTCCTCTTTCAGAAGAGGCTAAAACAATTTTGAAATCATTAGAAGACACTTTGAAATATGGATTTATATCCTTAGGCAGTAACAATGAACTATGGCTTCTGTGTATTGTGCTTTGAAATATCAGGTCATATGAAATATTTTTTAAAAAGCAGGGAGTTATATATAATTTGGTATATGCATATAATTTATAAATGAGGAAATAAATGTATATTTACCAAGGTGTTGTCCTTAAAATGTTCCCTAAAGACATGGTGAGATTACAAAAGTTTTGCAACCCCTCATATATTCTAAAAAGGCCCATACCTTCAATTTCAAGTTTGACTCTGAGCTTCCTATAAGCTCTAAAAAGTGAGAGACAGAGGGGCGCCTGGGTGACTCAGTTAAGTGACTGCCTTCAGCTCAGGTCATGATCCTGGAGACCCAGGAACGAGCCCCACATCAGGCTCTCTGCTCAGCGGGAAGCCTGCTTCTCCCTCTCTCACTCTTGTGTTTCTCTCTGTCAAATAAAGAAATAAAATCTTTAAAAAAAAAAGTGAGAGATAGAAAAAGGGATGGGCAGAAAGGACATAAGTTTCATGCTCAGAGATGACAAAACATACTATTTCCTCAAAATGAGTTAATAAACATTTTTGAGCTTAAAAATAGGGAGTATTTTATGGTTTTTTTCCCATGGGGGGCTGGGTAATACAGTGGACAATATCATCTGATTTTTTTCCCTATGGCAGAAGCTGTAAGAGTTTCATTTAATTGTGTCACAAAAGATTTTTGCTAAATGTTGATAGCAAAATATCTAAATACAACTCAATGGAAGAAATTCTGCAAGGGAGGAGAATGACATAGCCTGGGTATTTGGCTTCCTGGTGGTCCATCTAAATGCAAGAATTGAACCTAGCCTAAATATATCTTTTCACAAATGACTTCATCTAGCAGGGGTTTGGGTCGGAGTAGGCTGGCAGTCAGGCTGGCCTCGGGTTCACTGATGAAGGCTGGAGTGCCAGTTACGTGTGGGACTGGTCGGGGAGGATAAGCATACTTGGGATATTACGTTGATGGGGCTATCTTTTTGAGAAAACAGAGTTCAGGGGGGCCTGACTTGCTGGAGAACCACCCTACCTGTGCCAAGAGGGTGGTACCAAGGGCAAAGCCACCCTTGTTAAACTGGGCCCCAGCTCGCACGGCACAGACACCAATGGCTATGCTTTTCATCTGTTCCCATGATCCTTGCATCCCTGGTGTGGACAGCCAGATAGGAAATTTCCCCACCCATGACCTTGATCAGATTTCTGGCTGCGGGGACTCTTTAATGCTTTGAGATCTCAGTGAATGCTCTCCTTCAACTCTAATGTCTTTTCTTTCTTTTCTTTCTTTCTTTCTTTCTTTCTTTCTTTCTTTCTTTCTTTCTTTCTTTCTTTCTTTCTTTCTTTCTTTTCTTTCTTTCTTTCCTTTCTTTCTTTCTTTCTTTTCTTTCTTTCTTTCTTTTCTTTCTTTCTTTTTCTTTTATTTCTTTCTCTCTTTCTCTCTTTTTCTTTAGATTTTTATTTATTTATTTGAGAGAGAGAGAGAGAGGGAGGATTAGAAGGGGAAGGTCTGAGGGAGAAGCAGACCCCCTGCCGAGCAGGGAGCCCGATGTGGAGCTCAATCCCAGGACTCCAGGATCATGACCTGAGCCGAAGGCAGCTGCCTAACCAACTAAGCCACCCAGGCGCCCCAGATGTGTGTGTTTTGTAAGCAGTTATGGGCCAGCCAGGAGCAGGAGTCCCAGAAACGGGCTACAGAATTCTGAGTTCCTGGTTCTACCACACACTCTGAGATCTGGGGCAATTTAGATCTCTTCTCTGTGCCTCAAGTTTTTCACTTCAAAAACAAATAAACCAGCAAACAAAGGATGAGAAGCCCATCTCATAACAATGAGAATTAAATGAGTTAATACCTGTAAACCGCTTAGGACAGTGCCTCGGACATACCAAGGGCCCAGTAAATGCTAGTGCTTACTATTACAAGCAAAGTGGACATAAATATAAAGAAGCAATGGGTCCTGGAGTCAGGCTGTCTGGAGTCAAACGTGGACTCTTGCACGTACTAGTGTGGTCCCCTTAGCTCCTCCTTTGTGGCACCCTGAACTTGGGGTTGGTCTGTGGGTTACGCCCCCCAGCCCAAGGACAGGTGCCCGCCCATGGTAAGCACTCTCTAAGTGTTACCACTGTGAATGCTGGGGCCCACAGCTGCTGATCTTTGCAGTGCCAACATTGAACTTTTAGGTGAATTTTTGCACGAAATAGCAGTTTTCCCTGTCACCCTGTTATTATGGACTAAGGGTTTGATGTTTGGCTTTAAAATTCAAACCAGGGTCTGTTACCCTTTTCCTTGGTCTTGGTTCAGGTGATGGACGCCCCCTCTTTTGGGGCTCTGATTTTTTTACATCTGTGCTGGGGTATTGCATAAACTATATATACACGTGTAAGTCCATGTTTTTCTTAATAAATTTTTGTCCTGTAATTTGGTTAGCATCTCTGAAGCAGCAAAATTATGATTTGTTTTCCCTGTGTTCTCCTGAGGCTCCCAGCTCTGTTGCAATCCTCAGACTTTCCTATGGGTCTCCTCCTCCCTCCCCTCCTCCTCCTTCCCGTCTTCCTCCCTTCCCTTCCCCCTCCCCCCTCCCCCCTCCCGCCATCTCCCTGGAGGAGGACATTTTTTCCGAATTTGCTGAACTGGGATGCTCTCGCCTCGAGGACTGAAAACTTGGAACATTGAAGGAATGAGCTACTCCCGTGGGTTATATTTTGGGTGTGTTTCTCCCAGCACAAACGTGAAAGCTGAGATAAATTTGGGCAATGTTTTAGGAATCTCTCCCCCTCTCTCCCTACCACTGTAGCCACCAGGTTCGCCCACAACAATTATTTGTGTCAGCTTCCAAATGGAGCTCCCAGGATGACCTTCTAGTCGCAGGGAGAGAGGGGGACCCTCCATGTCCTCCCAGATGAATTTAGATTGCTTGTGCTGATGGCCCAGTTGGGACATCAGGGACCTCATTAAAGATGGGTTAAAGAGGATGCCAAAGGGCTTTAAAATTTTTTTAAATCTCATACACTGCAAAAAACCTTATGCACTGGATAAAACTAGGACTCAACTTTTGCCGGTACACACTGTTGTGCACCCGGGTTGTTTGAATGTGGAGCGCCTTCCATGCCCTTTGGTAGACTGCCCTTGCCCCACGTTCCTGTGTAGCACTCTCGCCCTCCCTGCAGCTGCTCTGGGCCCCACCGGAACATGCTCCTCACCCTCCTGGCTTCCCAGGAATGCAGAATGTCACACCTGGATTAGACCAGATGGTGAGCTTGATTGAAGAGTCTTATGCCCTGCAGCTGTGGCCCCAGACAGCCTCAGGCATCTTCCATCTGCCCTCTCAGAGTCTCCTTTCTGTCCCCTGACATCCTGTATCACTCACAGCCTGTGCATTTTAACTGGTGAGTGCCTCTGACACACAGTGATGTGACCATGGGCAAGTTCCTAGCCTGCCCTTGACCTCAGGCTGCCCCCTGCAACAGAAAGGTGCTGTGTGAGGTTAGGGAAAGGAAAGACTGGGTCCCTGACCTTGGCCTATGCGGACCTCTCAAGGAGATTAGCTCCCCTACTCCTCCTCCCCTTCTTCCTTTCCTCCCAATCACTGTCACCATCATTCAGTGCCCAGGGACCCAGACCTGCTATTTACCAAGCCACTAGGGGGTCAATGTTGATTAAAATGCTAGTAGTGCTCAACTGTGTTCACAAAGGGTCAAGGGGCCTTTATCCTTTCTTTTCTGACCTAGCTACTTCTTGCCGAGTCTTAAGGAATATTTGAGAGGATGAGAGTGTATTTCCAATTGTCCAGTGATTTCTGGGAAGCAGTCATTTATTAGTTATTTTATCCCATCAAATGTAGTCTCCTAAACACCCGCGCTCCTGAACATTTCTTCTGATGTAGTAGACAAAGGAAGAAAGCTCTTTGCTGGACCTGCTCTCCTTCAAATGGATGCCTCTTGAGCCCTGCAGTAATTTGTTCTGCTGCCGGAGGGGCAGTCTGTAGACTCACTGGTAGATGTCTGTGAGATTTCTTGTGCTCAGGAGGATTTAATGACTTGCCCAATATCATAGAACCAGCTTTTCAGTGATTGGTCGGGACAGAGCGCAGGTTACTCGGTTCCTGAACCAGGATTCGGGCTGAGTGTCCATCTCCAGGTCCCAGCCCTAGCCCTGTGCTTGGCCACAGCTCCACGCCATCCTTAACAGCACCCTGTTTCATTCTATCTCTGAGTGCTGACCCTAGCGTCTCCCAGATGCATTCGGTAATTTGTGATAAGAATAACTGACAGGGTTGAGCCACAACCTGCTGTCTTTAGATTGAAGTCTGACATAGACTTTGATTCCCAAAGACTAAAAAAGCCAAGCCATGTAGAAAAGCATTCCATCAACTCATTCACTCATTTATTCATTCAGACACAAATCTGCGGAAGCTCTATTATGTGTCAGCATTGTGCTTGGTACCAGGGAACAAGGATACAGCAAGCTCCCAGACATAGGTGCGTAAACATTAAATAGCAGCACTGGGCAGCCTGTACTTAAAGTGCTGAGCCAAGGACTGAGACTGTAAGTAAGAGCTTAGAGGACAGCATGCCCATGTGCTGGAGGAGTGGAGAAACCTTCGTGGAAGGAGTGGGTCTTAGAGCCAGGATCTGGGCTGAGTTAAAGCTCAAGGGGGTGGAATGAACCTGGCAGGTGTTAAAATTCAACTGTACAAGACACCACAAACCACAGGTGATGAGGAGGTGTGGCCACTGCCGTTAATCACCCACGTGTGTCCGGGGAAATGTGAACTCCAGGGCGTCATCGGTCCTTTACAAGCTGGGGAAGCAGGTGACGTGGGGACTATGGAAGAAGGGATGAGAACGAGGAGAGGAGGTGGAGTTTGATTCTGTGCCACCATGAAAACATTAAGTTTCATATTATTCTATCAAGAACAGATGTTTGTGTGAGTCAAATTGATTCAAATGCAAAAAACGCCGAATCTTAGATGTATTCAATTCTTTGGCCTTGGGAAAGGCCAAGGCCTTGGGAAAAGCCTTGGGAAAACTGGAAATTTTACAATCTATTGATTTCAGTGCTGCATTGGTGTGGTAATCTTACCAAAGAAATGTGTAATAATACAAAGTCTATTTTTCCTTTCATAAAACTTAAGGATGGAGTGTATGAGGGAAGGCAACGCAGGGAACATTTTTATAGAACTAGTAGTAAATTCATGTCATCCTACTGCACAGCTGGGTATGTGCACTGGCCTGACTCCAAAAAGTTATTAAGGGAATATGAGCAAATGCTGCCTGTGCTCCTCAGAGTTCATCAAAATCCCGATCTTTTACAATTCTTTTTATGTTGGCCCTAAAATGTTAACTTGACTGAAATAATCTTCCCCTCGATAGCAAAGCCTGTCTCACAAGCTGCAGATTAATTGGTCAACTTGACATTCCAGGTTCCCAATAGCTAATGCTGCCCTTCCCTTCTAGACCATGGATCTTGTGGGTGATTTATGGGTGGGAATGATTTAAGGCTCAATTACCCTCCTTTTAACAACTCCTATAGTGCCTTTTACTTTGAATTGTATAGCATTTCTCATCTGGTTCCCTGTGCTCCAAAAAATTTTCCTCTCCATTTTAATGTGCTCACTTCTTCCTTGACTTTAAGACTCACCTTGAAAGAAAAATGAACATTTATTGATGCTTCATATAGACCAGACGCTGCACCAGCCATTAACATCGCTGATCTATGTAAAATCAACAACTCTTTGAACAATGTATTATTTTTGCCCCCTCCCTGAACTTTTCATTTTGTAACAAAGAAACCAAGGCTCAGAGAATTTAAGAAACTTGCCCAATGCCTCATATCATGGTAAACGTGAATTCGGTGACCAAAGAACCCTCTATAATGTCCCCTCTTCTGAGAAAAGCCCCCAATATTCAGGGATGTGGGTAAGCACCTTACTCTTGTCACAGCAACGAAATCATTCCTTGGGCTTTTTGCAACTGCAGCTGGGGAAAGGGAGCTGATTTCTCCCGGATGGTTAAGCAGGAGTTGAAGAAGAGTTCAGGGTTTCCCAACAGGGGCAAAGCCAGCATGAGGGAACTCATGTTGCCTCAGCGGGAGATGTAGAGGAAAGAGAGCATGCGGGGTCTTGTGAATCCCTGGTCCCAGCTGTCTCTGATGGCCAGCAGCATTCCTGCTCTTCTCCAGATGGGGATGTGGGTCTTCCATTAAGTGTGTCTTTTTGCCCAAGTTAGCTTGGGTTTCTGTCATTTACAATCAAGAACTCTAATTTTCCTAGTGAGGTAGACAGAGATTCCAGAATGCATGCGTCTTCTGTCTGCCGTATGATATGGTCAGAAATTGTCCTCATCAGGACTTCCAAGGCCTCGTCTTGTGGATAACCTGTAGGTGATTTCATCTGCTTGTTCCCACTCCATGGCCTTCTTCTCTGGGAAACAAGGAGGAAAGGCAAGAGTTTGACAAGGCAAAACTAAATTCTCTGCTATTGATCCGAACAAGAGCTGCGTTCTGTTCCCATGTAAGTTACCTGAGCCCAGAGACTAGGACTTCTGAATTATTATATATGATCACAGAACATTTTAACTGTAAACACATTGAACAGTGTGACTTTGGGACTGAATCTAAATGAAGCCTTACAAGAAAATCTGGAATTAAACTGTTTTTGAGTTAACAAACTAAGCAAACAAATGTCCCAGTTTATAGGATAGGCACAAGGCTACCTTTGGTTGAGAAACAGAGAAAAAACTGGTCATTGGAAAGGAGGTAAACAACAAGAGTGCCTGGAAGAATGCGTAAAAACCTGGTGCTTCGCCTTGAACATCGATCTTCTCGTGCAGCTTCCTGAAAAGCCAAGAGCAGACTATGTAAGACAGGGTCCTACCTGCAGGGGCCCTCAGTCCATGTGGACTATGAGGGTGGCAGGGAGATAGGGATTCAACAGGCAGGCTCTGCGTTTGCAGGGGTGGAGGCACCTGGTGAGGCCAGACCTTCTCGTCACCCCCCTTAACCTCCCTTGGCCCTGGGCTCCTCCTGGGGCATAAGGAAATAGTCGTAGAAGCTCGCTTCTAGCCCCAAAATGCAGTCATTCTGTGAGCAGCGGGGGAAAGGCAGAAAAGCGTAAGCAGCTCTCTCGAACAGAATCCCAGTAGACATCTGCTTAGATAATGTGTATCTGCCGGAAGAGGCAAGGGAGCCTCGATGAGCATTGCGGCGGCTCTGAGTCGAGGCTGATGGCAGAAATGCACGAATGGGAGCCAGAGAGACAGTGTGACTCCCATTATTTTCCATGACTGAGTTGTCTTTGTCATCTGCTTTTAATTAAAAAGAAAAAAACAATCCTGCCTTCCCTACCCTAGGCCCTTTGTAGGGAGCAAAATCACATCTAAAAATAGCAGGAGGGGGCAGGCTTAACTGATAGGCAGGGAAACCCTGGAAATGAGAAGGGGAGTGCCCCAGGGTTGTAGCCTGGGGATCACCTGAGCTGGGATAGACGGTGTGACACATGAGCTCATCCCTCTGACCACCATGGCTGCATTTGGATTTCAGCGTCAGGTTTTCAGTCCTAGGTGGCTGATGCCTTCTATGGGAGGGGAGAGAGCAGGCAGAAATACGAGTGTTCTCTAAGGAGGAGACGAGAAAGTAGCATCCCTAAGTTCTGAGGCTGTTCTTGGTCTGCTTTTGAGAAAAGATGAGCTGAGCATTGAATTTACTGGGTGGACTGGAGATAAGCCAGGAGGCCGGCTAAACCAGGAGAGTAGCCTGGGGGAGCTAGCTGGTTACTGGACATGAGCTGCCTGGGAAGGAGGGTCCTGGAAGTACATTTGGGTTACCGCAGGGATCACCCATAGTTATCTTCCTGGAATGCCCAGGAAGGTGATTGGGAAGACCAAGGTGGGTGTGCAGAGGTGGGCCAGAAGAAGGGGTGTTTCAGGAGGTAGAAGTCACCTCCTGGAAGAGTTCTGGGCCGGTGCTGCTAAATTTATGTGTCCTTCCCCAGGGTCGGAAAGTAAGGCTTGCTGTATAATGGGCTGAATGTTTATAGGGGACTAGCTGGTCCAGATGGCTCAGAAGGGATGCCAGCTCAAGTCTTTAGATCCATCAGGATGCTGTCGTAGCAAACGATGCCAAAGCTCAGCAGTTTAACACAGCAGCCTTCATTTCTGGCTCTTCTTACGTGTTCCCCTCAATTTGGCAGGGGGCTCTGCTCCACACACTCAAAACCCATGATAACAGAGGTCCCCCTATCATGTAGCTCCAGCATCTGCTTTCTCCTTGCTCCAGACAATCCTGGAAATGACACTCCCTTCTTCTCATAGTCCATTGATCAGGACCGTCATGTGGTCATGCCCAACTGCAAGGTCATGCCCAGCTGAGACTTGAGAGGTGTTCTGAGCACTATAATCAAAGAGCAGTGAGGCTTCACAAGCCTTGGTGGCTGGGCAGCGCGGAGGTGTGACGTCCTAAGGTTTAGCATCGTCTCTGATGATAGGAAAGAGATGGGGGGGGGTAAGCGGCAGGAACACGCGTTAATAAAGAAGATTCCCAGAGGGTGACTGACAGGCATCAGACTGGCATCAGACTGCCGTTTGGCAGCGGCATATATTGGTTGTGTGCTTGTGAGTTAAAAGGGCACAGGAATCTAGGCTAGAGTAATTCCTGGGTATTGGATGCTCCTGGAAACTCACATAGGTAACTCATAAGGCATTAAAATCTTTGTCTTTTGTGCTTGTTGTGTGAATGCTTGTTCAGAGTGTGAAGACTAACAAAGGCTGTTTTTATGAAGAACACATTGTTTAAGTTATTTTGGGCTAATATCGAGTGCATATTCACATGACTCGGCACTCTGTGGCCCTCTAATTTTTGATTCCCCCCAAAATAAAGAAGTAGAGGAGAAACTTTAATATAAGAGCAGAGGTGAAATCTTCAACTAAATAACTCTGCAGAGAAATCGAGTACTTGGTGTACAATCGAAATCCCAAGGGAGCGCATAGTAGTATGAAGTGTGGAAGTTCATCTAATTTACCATTGCACGTTTCTAGCTAGAGTCTGCCGATTTTCCAAATGCTATAGTAATTTTGACATCGTTTACATTATCCTTAGATAAAAAATAAAGCAGTGATTGAGACACTCTACCATTTGGTTGTCTTGGTTGTCTGGTGGATCATTAGGCAAATATTCTATACAGCTCCTCATACTATTTTGATGGTGATGCATTGGGGATGCCTTGTGAATTTAGTGTCAGTGAATCTATTTTTTTTAAGTTACCAATTTAGTGGATATTTATTGATTTGTTTTGCTGAAGGAACCCATTTACTTTTTTTTTTTTCCTACTAAGGGTAGTCCTCTGTAACATTCAGTTAAAGCTGATAATAAACATGATCACTTCTTTTTTTTTTTTAAGATTTTATTTATTTATTTGACAGAGAGAGAGAGAGAACGAGAGCGAGAGTGCACAAGCAGGGGCAGAGACAGAGGCAGGGGAGAAGCAGGCTCCCTGCCAAGCAAGAAGCCGGATGAGGGACTCGATCCTGGGATCCTGGAATCATGACTGGAGCTGAAGGCAGACGCTTAACTGACTGAGCCACCCAGGTGTCCCAAACAACCTTATAAAATTTAGCTATAATAATTCTTTCCTCACATATTTATTGAATACATCCTTCATGCCAACTTTACCCATACCTTATTCTTAGGTTTAAAAAAATTAAGATATAGAAGCTTTTAAAAAGTGGTCATGAGGGGTACCTGGGTGGTTTAGTTATTAAGCATCTGTCTTTGGCTCAGGTCATGATCCTGGAGTAGAGCCCCACATCAGGCTCTCTGCTCAGCAGGAAACCTGCTTCTCCCTCTCTCACTCCCTCTGCTTGTGTTCCCTCTCTCGTGGTGCTTCTCTCTGTCAAATAAATAAATAAAATCTTTAAAAAATAAAAATAAAAAAAGTGGACAGGAAGCAAGGAAAGACTTTGAGAAACAATATAAGTATTTCAGAGTTTCAGAGCAACTTTAAACATTCTCCATGAGGGACTCCTTTACAATCGAAAGTGTGTCAAGTTGTTGGTTTCCTTATGGAGCCTGAGTATTCCTGATAGTTTCACATCACTGTGAGGCTGGTGCCCATGAGGGGATGCTCTCTTTCTTCTCAGAGCATGCCTCCCTGAGCATCTTTCCTTTGTCATTGGAGTGCAGGCTGGCTCTAAGATGACCCTCGGTCAAACTTTCCAAGAAACATGAGAGATGGTCAAAGGGCTGCTGGGCTCGAAGTCACCAACATTGATATATTTTAAGGTTGTTATAAAAAATAAGATATAAAATATAATGGGAAACTTCTCGAACCTTGTCACATAATGGCACTGACAAAACCCACCGAATGTGAGCAGACCAGCTGGAGAAGAAGCTGCATAGTGAGGCCACTCTAGATCGTGCTCCAGAGGGAGAAGCTTCGTTCAAATCTCAGGTCAAAACAATAGTTAGGAACTTGGGATGCTTCCACAGAAAGTTACATAGACCCTGTCAAATTTAATTTCAATTCCATGTGTAAGAAACAGGTTCAAAGTTCTTTTTCTACAAGATCTAGTGGAGCCCTGCCATCTGTGGGCCTACCTGGAGCTCGCCCCCATCTTGCAGTGAGCCGTTCCACAAGGCACTCGGTGTCAGGCATCGGGGAGTCTTTGTTTCAGCTCTGCCCCTAAGGAGCTGTGAAACACCAACCAATCTGTTGACTTTTATCTTCTCTAAAATCATTAAATTGACAATTTTTAAGGATCCCAGGTTCAAATGGCATGACAGCCCAATGTTCTTCAGAAGGTTGTGTATAAAGTCACTGAATTTTTTTTTTTTTAAGAGGACAACCAGATTTGACATGTTGGGTGATCTTGGCATATTCCTTGCTGGTTTTTGTAAAGGTTTATTTAATAAAGAGATCTCCAACTGCCAAGAATTCTCAATGGGGAAGGAATAGTCTCTTCAGTTTTCTAATGTTGGAAAAACTGGATATCTAAATGCAAAAGAATGAAATTTGGACCCCTCTTGGTGCCACTTAAAAAATTAACTCCAGGGGCCCCTGAGTGGCTCAGTTGGTTGACCGACTGCCTTAGGCTCAAGTCATGATCCTGGAGACCCGGGATCGAGCCCCGCATCAGGCTCTCTGCTCAGCGGGAAGCCTGCTTCTCCCTCTCTCACTCCCCCTGCTTGTGTTCCCTCTCTCGCTGTGTTTCTCTGCCAAATAAATAAAAAAAAATCTTTAAAAAAAATTAACTCCAGATGAATTAAGGACTTACTTGGCTAGAAGAAAGGAAACTATAAAACTCCTAGAAGGAACGTAAGGGAAAAGATCATTGACATCAGTCTTGGCAATGATTTTTTGTTTTGTTTTGTTTTGTTTTTTTGAGCACAAATCCTAAAGCAAATATCAACAAGTGGGACTCCATCAAACTGAAAAGCTTCTGCCCAGCAAAAGAAATAATCTAAACGATGAAAAGGCAACCTATGGAATGGGATAAAATATTTGCAAACCTCGTATCTGATAAGGGACTAATATCCAAAATATAAAAGGAACTCATACAACATAATAGCAAGAAAACCTCCAAAAACCAAAAACCAAAACAAAACAGAACTCAATTAATTAAAAATGAATGGAGGACTGGAACAGATATTTCTCCAAAGAAGACATCCAGATGGCCAACAGACCCATGAAGAGGGGCTCAACGTCACTCATTCTTGAAATCACAATGAGATGTTACCTTGCACCTGCTAGAATGGCCATTACCAAAACAAACAAAAAGCCAGGGGCTCACAAGTGCTGGCAAGGACGTGGAGGGCAGGGAACCCTTACGCAGGGTGGTTGGTGGGAAAGCAAACTGTGGAAAACAGTGTGGAGGTTCCTCAACAAATTAAAAACAGGACTACCCCATGACCCAGCAATTCCACCTCTGGGCATACATATATAAAAGAGATGAAGTCACTATCCTGAGATGTTTGTACCCCCTGCTCACTGAGCATTACTCACAATAGCAAAGACAGGAAACAGCCTAAGTGTCCACTAATGGTCAACTGATAAGGAAAGCGTGGTGTGTGCATACCAAGGAATATTACTCAGCTATAGGAAAGAAGGAAATTCTGCCATTTGTGACGAGATGGGTGGAACTTGAGGCTAAGGAATATAAATTGGACAGAGAAAAGAAAGACAAATGCCATTTGACCTCCATTTACATGTATAATCTAAAAACATCGAGCTATAGAAAGGGTGGAACGCTGGTTGCCAGGGCCCAGAGGGTGGGGGAAATGGGGAGATGTTGGTCAAAGGGTATAAACTTTCAGTTATAAGATGACTAAGTTCCAGGAACGCATAATGTACGACGTGGTGACAATACCATGTTGTCTACTTGAAAGTTGCTATGAGAGTAGAGCCTTACTGTTCTTGCCGTAATGACAACAACAAAATGGTAACCATGTGAGATGAAGGACTGTTAACTAAGCTTATTGCAGTAAACATTCACCGTGGATATGTCTCTCAAATGGTCACGCTGCACACCTTAAGCTTATACAACGTGATGGGTCAATTGGCTCTCAATAAGCCAGAAGAAAAAGAGAGGTCTCCAACTGCCAGTCAAGCCTGGCCACATTGTGCCCTCGAGAGGTCTTCTCTCCTGGCCCCATCGGTCCCCCTGGAGGCAGAGAAAGGCGCTTCTCAGCCGTGACTGAAGACGCCAAGCACCAAGGGGCATGAACTGAAGTTTCCTTCTGAGAGAATCGAGATGGTGGCCGGGGGAGTGCCAGGAAGCCTGTCTGCTGGCGCTAACCAGAG
Source organism: Spilogale gracilis (assembly GCA_004023965.1). Taxonomy (NCBI): domain Eukaryota; kingdom Metazoa; phylum Chordata; class Mammalia; order Carnivora; family Mephitidae; genus Spilogale; species Spilogale gracilis. The sequence continues at coordinate 11,469 of PITA01018225.1, read as the reverse complement.
CTCACGGTTAAGTCCAGCCTTCAGTTTCCACCGTGATGAGCGGGCTCGTCACTGTTTTTGCTCAGGGCAATGTAGGGGCCCAGATGCATCTGGGGCCAGCTCACTGTTGACATCTGGCACAGACTTGGTAAGTTGATATTTTTGTTTATCTTTTTAAGTGGGGATGGAAGGAACACCTAACTGCTTTTTCCATCTAAAACTAAAAAATACTCGCTCCCAGAACGCATGAAATGAAAGCATGACACATGTTTTCCCTTGTGCCCTCTGCACCCTGTGCTATTGCTCCGGATTCTTTCATTCGGCCAGCCCCGCCTGCGGTCTTCCCCACTGCAGATGATGCAGCTCCAGCTCTCCAGCTACTCCGGCCAAAACCCCTGGAGTCCTCCCATAGGAAATCCTCTTGGTTTTATCTTCACTCAGTATCCAGAATCCAGCTTCTCCTTATCACTGTCACTGCTGCCCCCCAGCTCCAGTTCCCCCTCTTCTCAGCTGGACTCTTGTGGCGCCTCCTAACTGCTTCCCTTGGCATGGCAGCCAGAGTGATCCTGTGACAACACAAGGCAGACCACACCACACCTCTGCTCTCGATAAAAGCAAAAATTCTGTGTTCCACAAGGCTTTGCAGGATCCTCTTCTGGGCTGAGTTTCTGACCAACTGTCCTACTCCTCTTATTTATTCCTCTCGGGCCATAGATGGCTCCTTGTTTCTCAAGCAAGCCCCCTGCCCCAGGGCCCTTGCACTGTCTATTCATTCTGTCTGCAGTGCTCTCCCTCCGGATAACTGTCTAACTTGCACACTCACCTTCTTTGGGTCTTGACTTAATGTCACATTCTTAGGAAGGCCTTCCTACCCCCCCCCCCATCTAAAAGTGCAAACTTCTGCTGTTATCATCGATACCTCTTTTTGCTTTATCTTCCTCCATAGTTCTTACACCATCTAGTGTCCAGTGTATTTTCACTTTATTGTTTTATTCTCTTTCCTCATAGAATGATAGCTTCTTAGAAGTGATTTTTGCCTGTTTTGTTAGCTGTAGTTTTCCCAGCAGCTAGGGGAGTGCCTGGTGCACAGGGGCCACTCAGTAATGACTGGATGGTGGTGGGGGGCAGGGGTGGGGAACACTGCCCCTTAGGCCACAGAATATGTGACAGGAACACTTGCCTGTCCAACGGCGATGCGTTCAGCTCTGCTGTCTGATCCTTTCAGGGAACATGGGGGAAGCATCTCATCCCATCTTCCTCTGGATTTTGATATCTAGACCGTGCCCAGAATTGCTGACCCAGGCTCCAACATACCTCTTTCTCCAGAGATTTATGTCTTGATGAGAATCATGGTAATGAGACTACAGTAGACCCTTGACTTTGGGCTCAAACTGCAGCTTTGGGGCTGGCTAGTTTGCCTTCTGGAGCAGTGTTGCTCACCCTCGAGGGTGCCCATGAATCCCCTGGGGGTCCCCCTAATGTGCAGATTCGGACTCAGTATATCTGAATGGGAGCCAGTCCGCTCCAGGCCCTGCTGTTGCTGAACTGGGGCCACGTGATAAATAGTAAGTTTCTAGTACGCGCCTTCCCCATAGGCAAGCCTTACGACGGGGCCCCATGAATAATGCACTGGAGCCCCGAATCAGCACCGAAAGAGAGCAGAGCTCGGGGGCTGGGTCTTATTAAAGGCCTCTGGGGCTTCCTGACTTTATAAGCAGGCCCCATTCCGGGATGGCCCAGTCTTCATTAGGGCAGCACCCACTGCTACCAGGCTTTCAGGGTCCTGGGCTCCTTCCGGGAGGCCTCACACTTCCCCACCATCACCCCACTTCTGACTTTTTCACACAAGCCAAGCTTGGTTTTTCAGAGAAAATATAGACTGTTACTTTCCTGAGCACCCCTGTCCTACCCCACCCCCTCCCAAGATTTGTGACCTTGCTCACGTTTCGTCCAGTCTCAGAGGAAGAGACCTAGACTTCAGCTTCTCCCCTCCCCCCACCCAACCTTCCCGGGCACCCGGCTCCCGAGGCGGCATAGAGTGGGAGCTTTAGGGGGTGCTCCTACATCACATCGCCATCCACTGATGACAGTGTTTACCTCATGGACTTGTGGGGTAAAAGGATTAAAACTGGAAAAACATTCAGAATAAGGAATCAGCTAAAAGTTTTTAGTTCTTATTTTTTTCAGTGATCTCTTCCCTCATAGTGTCAGTGTTGGAAGGGAAGAACAACGAGGACTGAACATTGTCCCTTTACCTGGAAGGTTCGGGGAGAAGGCTTAATCTTTTTCTTGAGAGTGGAGAGAGTTCTTCCGAAGAAGTTTCTTCAATCTTTTCTTGGGGGGTGGTGTCCTCAAGGTCACTAGTGGGAGGGGGTCAAGGGTGTCTGCTCCCATCCATCCTGTCTTTCAAACGAAGTTGACTCATTGAGTCCACCCACACGCTAGGCTCTTCAGCCCTGCCCACGGCAGCAGTAGTTCTGGACCTTCTCTCCTTTCTTGAAACCTTGCCTTTGGCTTCCTACTCAGTGTCCAAATCTTCTTGTCCTTCTTGCCTTTGATTCTCAAGCTGCCTCCCTGCTCGTGCCTTAACCCAGATGACAGATTCTGGCCTTTGTAGCCTTGACACTTGGTACCCAGAGGATACTTATTCCCTCACTTTCTGCCTTGTTCTACCTTTGATCCCTCTGGGTTCCCTCGCCCACTGAAGCCCTGCCTGCACTGACCTCATGGCAAGGCTGAGCGGACCAGCCAGCCCAGTGCTGTGCCCTCGGGGAGAGCTGGATAGCAGTGTGTGACGACAAAAATGATGGCGCCGGGTGGTGGGTACTGAGGGCACGTACTGCACGGAGCACTGGGGGTGGGGCATAAACAATGACTCTTGGAACACTGAAAAAATAAAATTAAATTATTAAAAAAAGAATATAGATTTAAAAACTAAAAAAATATGGTTGAGCTCTACGTGTGCTGAACCCTTAATATTGTATAGAGTGGTTTAAATGGATTGTGTCATTTTATTTCAGCTGCAAAATATCCTCATTTTGGAGGTGAGGAAGGTGAGGCTCGGGGAGGTGAGGCTTGGGGAGGTGAGGCTCAGGGAGGTTAAAACTCCTCAAGCTGCAGAATATAACGGCCCAGCATCTGCTGATTTGGTGTAAGGACTGTTTTGAGCGGAAGGCACCTGAGACTCAACAGATGCAGGCAGAGTTCTCTGTCCTCCCTTTATCTGCCTCAAAGCACGGCATTAATTCCCCCTTTTGGAAATACCCTTTCCTCCCACCAGGAAGGGAAGAGTAGTGTGGGGAGCTGACACTGGGTTAAGCGCGCATAAACAGACCTCAGGAAAATCTTGTCTTCGTTAGTCCCCCTGTATTTTTTCTGGTTACTTCCCCATAGTTTATCCCCCTGGGAAGCTCCAAGCCCTTCGCCTTCATTAACATGGTACATGACCCTCTGGGGCCAACTGCTCTTTTGAGGTTCAATTCTTTTCTCCTGTGCAGGTAAATATTAACAAAAGTCGTGTGCCTTCTCTCCTGTTAATCTGTCCTTTGTTAGTTCAACTCAGGGGTCCCTAGGTCCTAAAATTAAGAGGGTCTCCAATGGGGATTGGGTTTTATTAAAGAAAAAAAAATCACTCTCATGCTGGCCCCCACTACTGCCCTTTTACCAGAAAGGTAAAAGTAATATAGTTCATGAGTCCTGGGAAAAACTTGTCCTTCTTCAGTAGCACGTCCTGTGTCTTGCCCTATCCCCGCCCTAACCCAGACCCTCTCAGCTGCCTCCGCCAACACTGCGGGAACTTCCCAATGGCTCAGTGTTCTCAGGCTCCCTTTCCTTAATCCACACTGCACACGGCTTTCAGGGAGCTTTCTGTAAGGCAGGTCTGAGCGTGCCTAAGTCTTGTGTGAAGCCCTTCAGTGGCTCTCTCCTCCAAGGGAAGTCCCCACACCCATCCACTCTCCAGACTTCCTCTCTCAGAATATTCTGGCCTCCTTCGGCACTTGCTTTCTCCCCTGTCCAGATTTTCTTCCCTTAAAGGTGGCCATCTGCACAGATGATCTATTGAACTCACCTTTCCAAGCTCATCTTGAACAGCACCTCCTCTGTCAGGCATCTCCCAGGGTCACTTCTTCCCCTCCTCCTCCCCTGCTCCTCTCCCTGAGCCCTTGCGCCATTGTGTTCTTGGGATCTGTTTCCACGCAGGGCCCCCCTTTGCATCCCAAACCCATGTCCTCCTTGAGGACAAGGACCGCAATGTACTTCCCGGACGCCCAGCCCAGAGGGTGGCAAGGGCAGGAAACATTTCAGAAAGGAGGAACTCAAGACTGGCTTTACTCCAACTGATTCAACAAACGGCTCTTTCACATCCCATTTAAGCTGACTTATTTTGTTAGAGTTATAATATTTTAGAACTGGGAAGCCTCTTAAAGTGTTTCTCCCCCATCCTATTCGTCTGATGACTGGGGAGAGGATGACCCAGAGGGGTGCAGTCGCTGGCCTGTGATAAAGGCTGGTCCCCTGCTCCTTTGGGTCAGAGTTCTGTGTGTTGGGGGGTCATGGTGCCCAACACTGAGCAGAAGAATCGCCCTCGTGCTGGTGCCCACTACTGCCCTGTTGTGTCTGGGAGATGAAGGAAATAGATTTTTGTTTTTTTTTTTAAGATTTTATTTATTTATTTGACAGAGAGAAACACAGGGAGAGAAGGAACACAAGCAGGGGGAGTGAGAGAGGGAGAAGCAGGCTTCCCGCTGAGCAGGGAGCCTGATGTGGGGCTCCATCCCCAGGAGTCTGGGATCATAACCTGACCGAAGGCAGAAGCTTAACGAGTGAGCCACCCAGGCACCCCGGAAATAGCCTTTTACACTAAGAACACATGTTTATGGTACTCTCATTTAGTGTCCCGGGCACTGCTGACATTTGCTGAATTAGAACAATTTTGAACATTTCTTTTTATGTGGAAAGCACTCTAAAATTATTAATGTAGCCTCTTAAAAATGATGAGAAAAAGAACCCTTAAATGTTTTGTTTTACCTTTTGAAAAACCCACTTGAATATCAATGAATGCTAGAAATAAAAAAAAATCTTCACCTAATGTCACACATAAAATTATGTGTGTGTGTGTAAAAACCTAAGAATGAACAATATTAATTTATTTTTTCTATATTTCTTGAGGTATGATTGATAAATAAAAATCTTATATTTAAGATGTGCAACATGATGTTTTGATATAGGCATATATTGTAAAATGAGCATCCCAATCAATCTAATTAACATATCCATTACCTCACATGGTTACTTTGTGTGTGTGTGTGTGTGTGTGTGTGTGTGTGTGTGTGGTGAGAACATTTAAGATCTACTCTCTTAGTAAATTTCAAGTACACAGTACAGTATTATTAACTAGTCCCTGTGCTGCACAGTAGCTTTCCAATATTTAATCGGAGCTACATAATTGAAACTTTGTAGTCCCTGACCAACATCTCCCCATTTCCCTACACACTAGAATTATTCTTTTCCATATTGCATCATTACAACGATTCACACAATTATAATTTTATTTTGCAGAAATAAGGCCTTTGATATAAAAGAACTTGTGTTGACATCTGGCATCTTGAGAGTCATACCAGGGGGAAACTTTCCCTGGTAGAGACTGGAGAGTCGTGATTGCTGCATAAATGGCGTGAGCATTCATTATTCTGCTTACATAGCACTTTCCTTTCCTTCTGAGACTGTATTTCAGGAAGTTCCTGGTCTAATATATGATTTAAAAGGGAGTTGCACTTTTTAAATTTGGCCTCGCATCCCTGGCATTGCACTTGTCACCGGACGGGAAGCTGGAGGAGCTGAGTCAATTACAGGATGGTATTCCCTGGGAACAGCGATTGGTCAGAGAAGGGGTCACGCGTCCTGAATGAGACTCATCGGTGTCTTCCAGTGGCATTTCTGAAAACAGAAGCCAGTTGGAGGGAAGAAGAGGTTCTTTCCTCCCTTGCTTGATGCTGGGAATTTGCAAATATATGAAGTGTAGGCAGCGCTGGTTCTAGCCAGGTAGGTAAGGGTGACTGGCGGGAATGAAGTTGGCCAGCGGAGAAAAGCAAAGAGAAAGGAGGAGAGACGGGGAGGAGAAAGAGATCTTTGATAACTTTGGAGGGCCTGGTCCAGTTGTCCGAGAGACACCCCTCCTCTTGGGCTCTGGTACCAGATAGCGAGGTATACTTTCTTTTTTGCTGTTTTGTATTTTGAGGCTTTGCAGTGAACCGTTCAAAGAATTCTAACACATGGAGATTTTGTTTTGTTTTCTTAGATAAACAAGCTAAGCAAATATGCCTTCTCTACCATAGAATGTAGATTACATTCTCTGTGTGGGACAGATATATACAAGCACGCCACATTATTTATTTCTAACTCCTTTCTTCAATGTTTACTCTGTATCATTTGTGCAATAGGAAATTAGAAAAAGAAAGTCTGAGGAACTTGGCTAGCCACCTGGCTAAGCTCATCCCACTGCCAGGAAGCCCGGTCTTCCCAGCAGACTTTAATTTGGAATTTTCTTTGAAAACTAACCAGTTTGATGGAAAAGTTTTTGTGAAAATGCTTGCTCCTATGGAGAACTGGTTCTCTCAGGAAGCAGCCTACAAGAGCAGATAATGCCTTTGAGTAACATATTTTTTGGTCTCCTGCTCCTGACCAGATGTAATAATAGAACATTGAACAGGTGCATTAATCACATAAAATATTTAACTTTTCTATTAAGTTCTGGAAATTTGAAGGCAGGACAACAGATGGATTTCATTCAACGTAGTGTAAATCATAGTTTGCTTGACGGGAAAGGTTTTGATATCTTTGAGATTTTTCTTCAGGAAAGGGCTGTAGCCTGGTGCATGGGTAAAGGAAAAGGAAAGGGAAAACATCATTGCAAGAGTCTAATATTAGCACAATGTGCATACGCACCTGAGAAGGACAGGCTCAAGGAAAACCACTGTTCTCCAACACCGTCTACTGGGTTTTTAACTGATTCTTGTCTGATGTAATCTTTCACAGGCGGAAGGGAAATTGCAAAAAATGAGGACCTTTCTATCAAGTTCTGCAGAGCCAAGGGCAAACCATGTGTGGATCGTCTGACTTTCATATATAAAAATTCATTCTGAATGCATTCGTGTCTAGAAGGTTTTTTGCAATTTTGAAGGTAAATAGGAATGGAGACATACACTGAATCTAAACTCCTCTTGCAACTTTCCCCTTGCCCAGAATTCAACAGATGCCCAACGGGATAGCTGGCAGGAGGCTTGGATGAAGTCATCAGGGAAGCGTCTGGCTAGTGACTCATGATTTAAGTTTGTTTAATTGTTCTGGCAAAGTCAATATATTGCTCATGTGTAGCAATAGAAATAATGCAGGCAATTGTGTTGATGTTGTTTCTGATTTTTTGAAGGAGCTGCAATAGAATTTTTGGTCTTGATAGAATGGAGATCTGGACCCAGAGAAGGAAGACGTTGGGTGATGACACCCACTGCCGAACTACAGGTTTTAGTGAAAGCTGTCCTCCAGGAAAAGAAATTTGATCCTCTGAAAAGCAATCTTAAAATGTAGAGGAAATCGTCAATTTTTTGATGCTTCATTTGTGAATATTAAAAATACTTTGTAGCTAGAAATTGTTTTGTGACTAGAGAGTTGTGATTTCTTTAAGAGATTGTATTGATTTATTTGAGAGAGAGAGAGCACAAGAGGGGAGAGAGGCAGAGGGAGAAGGAGAAGCAGACTCCCCACTGAGCAGGGAGCTGGATGCAGGACTCGATCCCAGGACCCGGAGTCATGACCTGAGCTGACTACTGAGTCACCCAGGTGCCTCGAAACTTGTAATTTTTTTGGTAAGTTCTAATTTTCTTGGTAAGTATTCCTATTTATATTTTTGTGTGTGTCTGCTTATGGTGACAGCTGATTTACCAATATTTCTCAGTTAGCTGAAACTCTGTGGAGACCCAAAAACTGAGAAAAAAGTGACCAAATGTGATGCCCCCAAGTCCATTAACAAAATCCTTTGCCCTTTATCCATAGATCTTCTTGTGATCGTCTAGTATTTTCTGTCTTGAGTAAAACACCAGAGCTTCCCTGTCTGCCCTCTTGCATTAGACCCCTAGGAACAATTAGCTACCTTCCGTCATTTCAGCTCATGTCTCGAGGTCATTCCACACTGACCTCCTAAATAGCTCTCAAACTGTCTACCCCACTTCACCCAGGGGAGTCCTTCACTTGCTTTGTGCAGTGGAAACCTTCAGCAGTCTGCTAGAACCTATGGGCTCTTTTTTAGAATAAGACTTAAATTTGGGGTGCCTGAGTGGCTCAGTGTTAAATGTCTGCCTTCAGCTCAGTTCATGATCCTGGGGTCCTGGGATCAAGGTCCATGTTGGACTCTGCTCAGCAGGGAGCCCGCTTCTCCCTCTCCCATTCCCCCTGCTTGTGTTACCTCTCTTGCTGTCTCTGTGTCAGATAAAAAGCAAATAAGATATTTTAAAAAGACTTAAATTTGTTAAATAAAATACAAATGATTACAAAGGAAACTAATTATATTAAAATGCAGTCATCAAAATATTTTAGAAATTGAGTCATAACAGCAGACGTGCTCCCTTAGTAATGCCTTATGTAACATGGCCACGGCAGGACTAACGACTGCAGAGGGTTGCGCGTGGCGACGAGCACAGGGGATAGCTTGCTATGTCCGCAGCAACTGGGTTGTGATCTGTAAACACCTGAGATTCCGCTTGGTTGCGGTCTCAGGTGCTGCTGACACTGCTGTGCTGTGTTGTCTATATTCATTATGGAAGGAAATAACAAAATTTCATTCTGGGGTTGGTGGAAATAAAGAAGAGCTTGTTTTCCCACCCAAGTTCACAGATGTCTGCAGAGCCCACATTGAGAATGCCTGCCTCAGCCCAAGCCACCATGGCTGGATGGTGCCACACTCTCCTACTGGCTCTATGGCACACGCTTGCCCACATTTAAACCGCCCTCCACTTGGCAGCCCATGTAGTGTTTTCAAAATGCAAAATTGGATGTCACCTGTCGCCACCCACTTACACCTCCGTTGCTCTGAGAATGGATACCAAAAGGCCTGGGTCTCGGCCACAGGGTCCTGTGTCATGGGTTCCCTTCATCCTTTTTGACCACAGGGCTTTTGGTTGTGTTGTCCTCTGCTGGGAATGCTCCCCTGCCCTTCATCATGGCGTTAACTCTTTAGAGCAGCTCAACCATCACTTACTCAAGGAAGGCTTCTCTGGTCTCTTGCACCATAACCCCCTCATTTGTATGCAAATAAATGTTGCATTTAGTTCTGTGATCCTTCCACTAACGTTTTTGTGCACTCTCCGGCTGTGGGCGCTACAAGAATCAGGCTCTATGCTGTCTCTCGGACAGTGTCGGGCACGGAGTAGAGCCTGATTAAGTATTTGAAGAATGAAGAAATGAGTGAACAAACCATTCTAACAATCAGAAGCACAAAGTGGAAAGATTGGGGGTGAAGAGGAAAGGACAGTGTGAAAAGCAGATACAGGACAGCAGGGAGAAGGGATAAATCTCTCATTCTCTGGGTTGGGGGAACAGAAACCCTGTAGCAGGCGAAGAAGTAATCCCAAACAGACACGTGTCTCCCCCACAGCAAAGCCTTTCAGTGTAAAAAGAAAAAGGAGCTCTATATACATTAATAGGCCACCAGAGCCCCACTGTGTTACAGGAAAGAGCATTAACTTGTGTTTCTAAAGTCAGCCCTAAATATTAAGAAAAGGTTAAATTACACTATTGTCATCAAGCATTACAAAGAAATGTCATAAAAATGACAAAATTTATGATTTGCCCTTGAAAAGAAAAGATTATTTGGAAAATAATATATGAGGTCAGATGACTATGCTGTATGTAACATATATATGTATGTGAATGTTGTGTATATGTATGTATATTTATTTATTTTCTGGAACTAAATTCTTTGATGCCAACACCTAGATATTTAATTTCCTTATTAGACCTAGAACATATTCCTTCAATAATATGAATGAGAAATAGACTATTCAGTGGGTTGTTGATGGAATAGAGAAAGATATCAATGATGGATAATTTTAGGTAAGAATTATGGGTAAATTTCTCATAAACTGAGGGATGATACTGTGTTCTGCGACATAGATTTCCAGCTAGACAGGGTACAGATGCAGGCCTAAGGGATTGGATAAAATTTTGTGGGTGAAGACTAAATATTCATCCTTGATAATTAAGAAATAACCCAAGGTTGACTTGAATAACATAATTTTGAGTATCTACCGTGTTCAAGGCATGGTAGGAGGTCCTGGGAGGTGTGGTGATCCCATATAAGCGTTGGATATATTTTCCTGTATGAGTGATGGGTTCTTACCAGTGTTGGACTGTTGTATGGGGATTTCCACATCTTTTAGTGGGGAAATATGTACAGTATAGATAGTAATCCTCGGCCCATCAAAAGGCAGCATGTTTTCATTCTGAACATTCACAGCAAAAGACAATCCTTAGGCCTTCACCCAGCACGCCTTCAGCCTCTGAGGCTCAGCTTGGAGCAGCTTGACTCCCAAGAGACTACTCCCTCTGAGCTGTTTCAGGCAACATTTCTTCTTAATGTTTTGGGGAGCCCCTCACAGACACTGCCCAGGGTTTGGGTTCAAACAAAAAGTTAACCAATTGGCTTATTTCCATATCAACTGCTCATTATTTACTCAAAGCAAAACTATATGGAATCCTCCTTCCCAGGGACCAAGTTGGGGAGCCCAATCTGGAAAACCAATGGACTGTGTTGGCTGGGGCGGAGGGTCAGGGTCCAGCCATCAGTGACTTGTCAGGCCTATTTTTATTCCCTCTTTTCCACTGAGTTTGGATTCAGCAGCCTGAAACGATACCTATGAAGCTGTCACACTCTGTTGTGTCAAAACGACTCAAGCCCCTTTGGGCTGGGGACCATTGAAATGATGGACTGTTATGGTCTTCCCTCTTAATGCTCATTTAATGTCCCTTCAGGGAGTACTTCATTTACATGCTAGGCTGATGCAATTTTGGGTGAAAATTCAGTATTGCTCTTGCACGAGTGCCATGTTTTCATTTAAAAAAGATGAGTCCCTGGGACCGTAAGTGCAGGCTTGCATGTGTATTTCTAAACTATTTGCAGTAAGACATATCATGGATTTCTTTTTTTTTTTTAATTTATTTTTTTGAATTTATTTTTTTTTATTGTTACTAAATTTTTTTTTCCCAGTGTTTCAAGATTCATTCCCCATTCCCCATACCCATGCTCCACGCTTTAGGTGTCCCCAGTACCCACCACCAGGCTCTCCCATCCCTCCACCCCCCTCCCTCCAAGTCCCTCAGTTTGTTTCTGTGTTCAAAGTCTCTGTTGTTTCGTTTCCCTCCCTAGATTACCCTAGTTCCCATTTGCTTTCCTTCTGCCACTGTCCTCCAGTTTGCCCCTCATGCACCGCAAGTAAGTGA
>PITA01018224.1:0-41037 GCA_004023965.1 Spilogale gracilis | reverse complement strand
TATGCGAATAAATACTACTTAACTATTATAATACAAACAACAAAGCCATTAAAAAGACAATCTAATAGTTCCACACCCAAGCAATCATCTTCACTGTTTAGGTGGCACTGAAATCACTTCCTTTTTTTCCTAGTATTTTTCAAATTTTAATTAGCACTAAATACTTTTAAAATAGAGAACATAAAACATTCATAAACAACTTCTTTTTTCAAAATTTATTTTATTTTTTCAGTGTTCCAAGATTTATTGTTTATGCCACACATCCAGTGCTCCATGCAATAGGTGCCCTCGGTACCCACCAACAGGCTCTCCCATCCCCCTACCCCCTCCCTCCAAGTCCCTCAGTTTGTTTCTGAGTCCAAAGTCTCTCATGTTTTGTTTCTCTCTCCAAATTGCCTGACTTCCCATTTACTTTCCTTCTCCTACTGTCTTCTATATTACCCCTTATGCACCACAAGTAAGTGAAACCATGCAATACTTGACTTTCTCTATTTGGCTTATTTCACTCAGCATAATCTCTTCCAGTTCAGTCCATGTTGCTACAAAAGTTGGATACTCATCCTTTCTGATGGAGGCGTAATATTCCATTGTATATATGTACCACATCTTCTTTATCCATTCATCTGTTGAAAGGCACCTTGGCTCTTTCCACAGTTTGGCGATGGTGGCCATTGCTGCTATGAACATTGGGGTACATATGGTCCTTCTTTTCACTATGTCTGTACCTTTGGGGTAAATACCCAGTAGTGCAACTAAATTGTCATAAAGTGGCTCTATTTTTAATTTTTTAAGGAATCTCCACACTGTTTTCCAAAGCGGCTGCACCAGTTTACATTCCTACCAACAGTGTAAGAGGGTTCCCCTTTCTCCGCAGCCTCTTCAACACTTGTTGTTTCCTGTATAGTTAATTTTGGCCATTCTGACTGGTGTAAGGTGGTATCTCAGTGTGGTTTTGATTTGAATTTCCCTGATAGCTAGTGATAATGAACATTTTGTCATGTGTCTGTTAGCCGTTTGTATATATTCTATGGAGAAGTGCCTCTTCATGTCTCTTGACCATTTTTTGATGTGTTCATCTTCTTTTTGAGTTTGAGTAGTTCTTTATAGATCTTGGATACCAACCCTTTCTCTGTAGTGTCATTTGCAAATATCATCTCCCATTCTGTGGGTTGCCTCTTTGTTTTGTTGACTGTTTCCTTTGCTGTACAGAAGATTTTTATTTTGATAAAGTCCCAAAAATTTATTTTCGCTATTGTCTCATTTGCCTTTGGAGACATGTCTTGAAATAAGTTGCTGTGGCCGATGTCAAAGAGGTTACTGCCTATGTTCTCTTCCAGGATTTTGATGGATTCCTGCCTCATGTGGAGGTCTTTCATCCATTTCGAATTTGCCTTTGTGTGTGGTCTAGCTCCATTCTTCTGTATGTAGCTGTCCAATTTTCCCAGTACCATTTATTGAAGAGACTGTCTTTTTTCCACTGGATATTTTTTCCTGCTTTGTCAAAGATGATTTGACCATAGATTTGTGGGTCCATATCTGGACTCTCTACTCTGTTCCATTGGTCTATTTGTCTGTTTTTGTGCCAGTAACATACTCTCTTTGTGATCACAGCTTTGTAATAAAGCCTGAAGTCAGGTAACGAGATGCCCCCAGCTTTGTTTTTCCTCTTCAGCAATTCCTTAACAATTCGGATCTTTTATGGTTCCATATAAATTTTAGGATTGTTTGTTCCAATGCTTTGAAGAATGCTGGTGGAATTTTCATTGAAATGGCATTAAAAGCATAGATTGCTCTGGGCACTATAGAAATTTTAACAATGTTTATTCTTCCGATCCATGAGTATGGAATGCTCTTCCATCTTTTTGTGTCTTCTTCAATTTCTTCCATCAGTGTTCTGTAGTTCCTCAAAAGTACAGATCCTTAACTTCATTGGTTAGCTTTATTCCTAAGTATTTTATGGTTTTTGGTGCTATGGAATAGATTCTCTGATTTCCCTATCTATATTTTCATTGTTAGTGTATAAAAACACAACTGATTTTTACGCATTGATTTTGTATCCTGCCACATTACTAAATTGTTGTATGAGTTCTAGTAGTTTGGGTGTAGAGTCCTTTGGGTTTTCCACATAGAGTATCATGTGATCTGCAAAGAGAGAGAGTTTGACTTCTTCCTTGCCACGTCGAATACATTTTATTTCTTTTTGTTGTCTGATTGCTGTTGCTAGGACTTCTAACACTATGTTGAACAATAGTGGTGAGAGTGGGCATCCTTGTCTTGTTCCTGATCTCAGAGGGAAGGCTGTCAGTTTTTCCCCATTGAGAATGATATTCACTGTGGGTTTTTCATAGACTATGAGGTTGAGGAATGTTCCCTCTATCCCTATACTTTGAAGAGTTTTGATCAAGAAAGGATGTTGTATTTTGTCAAATGCCTTTTCTGCCTCAATTGAGAGTATCATGTGGTTCTTCTTTCTTCTCTTATTGATTTGTTCTATCACGTTGGTTGATTCGCGAGTGTTGAACCATGCTTGCATCCCTGGGATAAATCCCACCTGGTTGTGGTGGATAATCTTTTTAATGTATTGTTGGATCCTATTAGCAAGGATCTTGTTGAGAATCCTGACATCCATATTCATCAGAGATATAGGTCTGAAGTTCTCCTTTTTGATGGGATCTTTGTCTGGTTTGGGGATTAGAGTAATGCTGGATTCATAGAAAGAGTCTGGAAGTTTTCCTTCTCTTTCTATTTTTTGAAAGAGCTTCAGGAGAATAGGGGTTATTTCTTCTTTGAATGTTTGGTAGAATTCCCCCAGAGAATCTTTCTGGTCCTGGGTTCTTGTTTTGGGGGAGGTTTTTGATCACTGCTTCAATCTTGTTACTAGATATAGGTCTATTCAGATTGTCAATGTCTTCCTCTTTCAGTCTTGGAAGTTTATAGTTTTCCATGAATGTATCCATCTCTTCTAGGTTGTTAAACTTATTGGCATATAATTTTTGATGTAATTTCTGATGATTGTTTATATTTCTTTGGTGTTGGTCATGATCTCTCCCCTTTCATTCATAATTTTATTAATTTGGGTCTTCTCCCTTTACTTTTGGATGAGTTTGGCCAATGGTTTATCAATCTTATTAATTCTTTCAAAGAACCAGCTTCTAGTTTTGTTGGTGCATTCTACTGTATCACTAGTTTCTAATTCATTATCTCTGCTCTAATCTTAATTATTTCCTGTCTTGTGTGGGAGATTGGTTTAACTTGTTGTTGATTTTTCTGTTCTTTAAGGTATAATGAGAGTTGGTGTATTCAGGATTTTTCAATTTTTTTGAGTGAGGCTTAGGTGGCTATGTATTTCCCCCTTAGGACTGCCTTTGCTGTACCCCATAGGTTTTGGATCGATGTATCTTCATTCTCATTGGTTTCCATGAAGTATTTCAGTTGTTCTTTAATTTACTGGTTGATCCACAGATTCTTGAGCAGGATTGTCTTTAGCTTCCAAGTGTTTGATTTTCTCCTGAACTTTTTATGGTGGTTGAGTTCCAGTTTCATGGCATTGTGGTCAGAGAATATGCAGGGAATAATCTCAATCTTCTGGTATGTTGAGTCCTGATTTGTGACCTAGTATGTGGTCTATTCTGGAGAAAGCTCCAAGTGTACTCAAGAAGAATGAGTATTCTGCTGTTTTAGGGTGGAATGTTCTAAATATATCTATGAGATCCATCTGGTTCAATGTGTCATTCAAAGATCTTGTTACTTTGTTGATTTTCTATTTAGTTGATCTGTCCATTGCTGAGAGTGGTGTGTTAGGATCTCCTTCAATTAATATATTCATATCAATATGACTCTTTTTTATTTTGCTTAAAAGTTGGCTTAGGTAGTTGCCTGCTCCCATGTTGGGGGCATAAATATTTATAATTATTAGATCTTCTTAGTGCATGGACCCTTTGAGAATGATATAGTGTCCTTCTGTGTCTCTGACTATAGTCTTTAGATTAAAATCCAGTTTGCCTGATATAAGAATCACTACCCTGGCTTTCTTTTGAGGTCCATTGGCATGAAAGATGGTCCTCCATCCCCTCACTTTCAATCTGGAAGTGTCTTTAGATTCAAAATGTGTTTCTTGTAAACAGCATCTGGATGGGTCTGCAACCCTTTGCCTTTTTATTGGAGCATTTAGGCCATTCACATTGAGAGTGATTATTGATAGATATGTAGATATGTTTTTATTGACATCATGTTGCCTGTGAAGTTCATGTTTATATAGATTACCTCTGTAAATTTCTGTTCTGTATCACTCTTGGGTTTGTTTCTCTTTCATAGAAACCCTCTTAATATTTCTTGTAGTGCTGCCCTTGTGGTTGCATAATCTTTTAGACCTTGGTGGTCCTGGAAGCTCTTTATTTCTCCTTCCATTCTGAAAGTCAACCTTGCTGGGTACATTATCCTTGGTTGCATATCATGTAATTTCTTGCCAGCCCTTTCTGGCTTGCCAGGTTTCTGTGGATAGGTCTGACGTTATTCTGATGGTCCTCCCTCTATAGGTAAGGCATTGCTTCCCCTTAGCTGCTCTTAAGACATATTCTTTGGTTTTATGATTCATGAGTTTCACATTTATGTGCCTGTATATTTTTCTGACTTTATTGATCCTGGGGGCTGTCGCCTCTGCCTCTAGGACATGAACATTTATTTTATTCCCCAGATTAGGGAAATTTTCACCCTTGATTTATTCAACTATATCTTCTAGGCTTCTCTCTCTCTCAACTCCTTCGGGAATTCCAGTAATTCTGATATTGGAGTGTTTCATGGCATCGTTTATTTCCCTAATTCTATTTTTATGGGATTTTAGCTGTTTGTTCCAAGACTTCTCTTGCTCCTCCTTCTTGATTCATCTTCTAAATCACTAATACAATCTTCAACTTCAGTTTCTCTAGCTGTTAGTATATTTAAATTAGATTGCATCTCATTAATAGCTTGTCTAACCTCGGCTTTCCCTTCTGTCATTAGAGCTCCTATCTTGAGACTAATGTTCTTTTCCAAGTTAGCCATTGCTTGGATGATTGCTGCCCTGAATTCCATTTCTGTCTCATTATTTATGTTCATTTCCAGTAATTCTGTGACAGGGGTTGCAAAATCCGGGGGTTTTTTCTGTTGGTCGTTCCTCCTCCGAGTCATTTTGGCGAGGAGTGGTTGAGGGGATGTATAGCTGAATATATCAACCACTATCAGATGAATTTTTCGTTGGAAGGTTTTGGAGCAATCAGAAGTCACCACTGAAAAGGAAGAAGAAAGAAAAAAGAGAGAGAAGAAGAGAAAGGAAGCAAGAAAGAAAACCCGACCAGAGTGGGCCCCAATGATAGGATTTATATAGTACAAAAACTACAACAGAGTAAAGAAAAAGACCATCAAGAATAAAAGAAAGTTGAAGAGATCAAAAAGCTAAGCCCATCCCAAATGACCCCCAAAACCAGTATTTATATATTACAAAGGCAAAAACAATTACACAGAAACACTGACAGACTAGGGTGGGAAGGTGAGTGCAAACCCTCCTTGTGGGCAAGGAAAGTATTTCAGATCCTCCTGGATGTGTCTTGTTATTGTTGTTCGTGGAGTCCATTACCTAAAGATATAGGGAGATTAAAACTGGTTTGTATATAGGAGTAGTATTGAATAGGAATGAAGGATTACCTTGAAGCTTATAACTATATGTATATTTAAAAGAAAAAAGAATAAAGGATTGAAGAGAGAAAAAAAGAAAAAGAAACAGAAAAAAAAAAGGAGCAACAACAACTACAACAACAAAACACAGGTATGTGTTTGAAAAAATTTCAAGGCGAAAAGTTATTACAGAGTGTTGTATTAAGTATCACATTGTAATAAGAAGTGGGTTAAAAAGTAAAAGAGCAAAAACCATGAGAATGAATTTTAAAATAAAGTGAAAACTTTAAAAATAAAAATAGAAAAAAGTTAAAAAGAAAATAAAGTGAAAAGCTGTATCTATAACATGTACAGCTTTTGGCATAGTACCAGGAGCTTAATATAGTGCCTTTCCCCCGATGTTGGGGTTTTACAGTTTTGGTGTTGTCCTCTTGTTCTGGCTTGCCTTCTGGCAAAGGGGCCTACTTCACTGTTTTTCAGTTCCTTCTACCTTGGCTGCATCTCTCTTACCCCTTCCTAGGGGCTGGGCTCCATGGCAACCAGGTTTTCAGGCTTTAATTCTCTGGAGGATTTGTTCTTTTGCAGCTTTTTGCAGCCTTTCAGGAAGTGAGGCTCAACTAAGATGTCTGTGCCCAGACCTCCTTCCCAGAGAGAGGCCTCAGCAGCCTTATGAATGTTGTAGGGCTCATAGCCTCTCCCTGTATCTTCCCCTTTGGCCATTTGTCACAACCAGTGCACCCGCAGCTGCTGGTCAGATTGGTGCCCAAAGTCCCCGCTTGTCGTTTCTCTCCTGTGCCAGGGAAACCAGGCCTGATTTCAGGTCGTGCGACCTTGTCTCTCCCAAGAGAGTCTATTTTGCACCCCCATGCAGGATGGACTGAGATCCCGTGGCCACGCAGGTCACGCAGAAGTCTGCAGAGTCACCTCCTTTGCGGGTTGCACATGCCTGGATTTTAAAGAGACTCCACGCCGCCAGGTTCCCTCCTGCATGGAACCAGGGAGCTCTTTCTATCCCTGGCCCAGTGTCATGTTTTATGTCCCTGCCAATGGTGAAGACCCTCTGCTTTTGAGTGCTTTTAACCAGACTGCAAGTTGATGTTGGTCCCCAAGCACAGGACACTTTCATATTGGGGTATTACTTTCCAATGGGTCACCTCTGATGGCTTTCTTCCCCTCCTATTTCTCCTCTGAAATCAGCCTGAGCACTGCTGCTCTGCTTCACCTCTCTGCTGATGCTCTTCCATCCCCACAGAAATCCAGTACAGATCCAGAAGTGTGTGGTCTTACATCTCAGGCTGATTTCATGGGTGTCCAGATTGTCCTGGTAGATAGTTCAGCTCACTTCAGGAGACCTTTTGGAACAGGGTCTCCTACTTTTCTGCCATCTGGCTCCTCCCTCCATAAACAACTTCTTTAAAACTACCATGAAATAAACATGCAAACAATAGAGAGGTGTATGCAATAAGATGTGTGAGTGCACCTTTGCTTCTTTCCCAAATCCCAAATCCCTATGCCTTCTTTGTAGAAGACTGCTTTGTACACTTTGTCACATGTCCTTCCAGAATGTTTTCTATACATTTACATATGTTTCATTTAACAAATATTTATTGAATGCCTACTATCTGTGAGATCCTTTGTATTACAGATTTTTGATACTGTTTTGGAGATAAAATGAATTTCACTGAATATATATTGGAGAATTTTTTCTGTATACATCTAACTTATATTTACAATGTCTTACCATATTTCATAAGATATATGTATATGTCAAAAATTATTTACTAGTTCCCCAACATTCAGGTTGATTGCAATTTTCACTGTGTAACAATGTAGGGTATATTTAATTTTTATTTTTCTCTTGTCCATTTGCAAGTATTCATGTAAGCTGTATTCCAAGAATGGAATTGCTGGTCAAAATGCACATTTTTAATTTTTCTAGATCTTGCCAGTTTTTTTCTGATTATTGCAAAAATACCATCAAAATGGCTACAATAATATGCACCACGGGATATGAGTGCATGTTTCATTGTGTCCCTCACCAGCTCCAGATATGATCTCTATCTTCTTAACTTTTGCCAATCTAACCAGTAAACTATGGCATCTTGCCAATGTTTTAGTTTATGTTCCCTTGATTATTAGGGCGATTGAGTGTCTTTTCAGTACTTACGGGTCATTATTGTTATTTTTCTGAGACTTTATCCCTCCTTCGGTCAAATGTCTTTCTCTTACTGATTTGTGTGAATTCTGTATTATGACTATAACTCATTCTGTTCTTCTATGTGCAAGAAATATTTTCTTCTGATCTTTGACTCTTCTTTTAACTTTGCTTATCATGTCTTTCACTAATCAGTAGTGGTTTGAATGTTTCATTTTTCTTGGTCAGATCAATCAATTCCTTGATGGTGTTCAGAATTTTGTCTTGCTTAGTAAACTCTTCATGACCCCAAGGTTATGAAAAAAATCCCTCTATAGGTTTTTGTTTTTTTTTTAGCACCGTTTAAAGTTAGGCTTTCTATTTTAGAAATATATTTCATCTGGAATTTACTTGTGTGTTTGGTGAAAGTCAGGACTTCAATTATTTCCCCATCGGGTAGGCTACTGTCCCAAATATCCTTATTGGATGGTCCATCCTTTCCCGATTTCTCATTGCATACCTTCTTCCTTAATCGCATATATCCACAGAAACTGATTTCCGAATGTCCAATTACAGGTGCTCAGCCATGTCATTTTGTGTAAAAAAAAAAAAAAAAAAAAATTGGTGAATATAAAATTTTTCATGATACATATTTCCAAGCCTTATTAGAAGTTCACTAATGGTCTCCAGGCTCCATCAACTTCCCTGCAGCTTTAAACCCCTTTCTCCTCAACTAGAAACTCCTGCCAGGGGAAGGTGGCTTAATTGCGATGTTAACCAGACCAGGCTGCCTCAGAAGGTACTGCCCTCCACAGTGGAGGTGCTCAGGACCTCTAGCACAGTGACAGCCCCAAGGAAAGGCTCCATAAAATTACCACATCTCCATCAATTTTCCTCCAAGAACGCCTCTTTGTAAAGTCCTTTTGTTCTTTCACCGATGTTTGTGAGTTATCAGGGCTTAATGTAAGAAAAAGAGTATTTCAAGACAAAAAGCCTTTCTTGTCAGTAATAGTCAAGAAAGTTGGGAGAGCTTAGCCAAATCATAGTATTCTAGAGATGGCATGGCATGGCTTTCATCATTTTTTCAACAGTAAAGAAAATGTTTTATTACTGTGAACTGATTTGGGTAGATCAAACCAAAGTGCTGCGGTTCATTTCTGTTTTGTAATTGTCCTTAATGCATGACCACCACCTGGCCAAGTTTCCTTCTCACAGGGAACAGATCAAATGTTCTTTCAACAAGTATTCAAATAACTTTGTTTCAAATCTCATTGATATAGTTGATATGGATATGCTTCTGTTTGTTTTTATTGTAATTATTTAATTCCTTAAACACATGATCCATGCCATCCCAGGTCTTGTTGTGTGTATGTGCAGTCTTTTAATTATACCATCTCTGAGAGACATGCCATCAGACAACACACAAGAAAAATGAGCAGTTGGACTTCAGACCTTTGATATGGCACAAATTGCCAAAATAGACCACATACATAAACAGTTTAAACTTCTGTCGAGCCATAAATGGTTAGAAACATTAAGTTCCAGATTCTAACCTGCCCACCCACTGTCTGTAGAACCTGCACTTATGGATAATCTTGCTAGTATTGAAAGTGATTCTTCACTCTGTTGTGGCCAAACATGAGACATTAACTGAAATAAGGAGTTAGACTCTTCCCATGTGGAGCAGAGTTTATCTCTATGCCAAGGTGGTTTTCATCTTTACATTAACACAGGAACGTTATCTAATCAGCTGAGTAAAGTAGTTGAGAACATACCTGACTCCAGAGCTCATGGAGAAGATAAGTCCCCTGTCCAAATCAAAGATTCAGGATAAGCTACAATTTCTAAGAGTATGATTCACTCAGTTCAACTATTTAACAAAATAGACTACAGGGTTCCATAGACTGTAGAAACACAGATATGCCCTTAAGAATATTTTTTCAAGATCCTTCTAGGCCAGTTGCTTTCAAAATTCACAGTACAAAGATTCACATGGGGTAATTTGTGAAAATGCCAATCCAGGCTTGTCCCAGGTCTGTTGAGTCAGAAACTCATAACAGGCAACAGAGTCTAGCCCAGGACCCTGAAGCCAGTGATCTGTGGGCTGGGCTTGGACACACACTGGCGCCATTATATTAGATGAAAAGTGCAAGGCCTGAGAGAAATACAGACTGGACAGAGTGTGACAGCACAGGGTTGCTGTCACATAGCATGGCGCACCAGCACAGCTCCAAGTCAGAGACAGAACCACAAGCAGTACATTCCAGTAACGCATTCCATGAGAGAGAATCCATAGTCCAAAGGGACAGCAGATACCACTTCATTCAGGCTGCCTTAAGCCCGAAATACAGCCTCCAAATTCCTTTATTTGCCTTAAGTTTGTTTTTGTGGATTTATTAGTCACCAGGTAAGTTTACTATACACAATGAGATGACAAACATTCCCCAGGCAGTGATTCTTTTGCCACCAGCCAAAGAAAGCTCTCGGCTTTTAAGGGTTACTCCAAGTATATTGGACCCACACAGATAATCCATTTAATCTGCTTAACTTAAGGTCAACTGTGCCATATAACACAAGACAATGGAGGGAGTGATATCTCCTCACATCACCAGTTCTGGGGAGCAGGGTGGGACAGCAAGGGGGTGACATTTCAGAAATTCTGATTACCACAGCAATAAACACTGTCTGTATGCTCGTATTCTAGGTGACTTTGTGTGTCATTAAGTTCCCAAATTGGCAGCTTCCTTTCCTGAGAATGTGGTATGATGACTCTTTTTCAGGACTCAGTAGACCATGCGAATGATTGCAAATTCAGGACAAACATTTGTTTGCAAATATTTCATTGTGATATCAAATATCTTCAGCAGGTATAATATACTGTGTTGTCCTTAATACACAAAGATAATGCTAATGATCCCCCTGCCTTTCCACTGAAAGTGTTTATTTTCTTTTTTTAATATTTTATTTATTTATTTGAAAGAGAGAGAGACCGATTGCAGCAGAGGAAGAGTGGAGAAGGAAAATCTCTGCTGAACAGGGAGCCTGATACAGGACTCAATCCCAGGACCTTGGGATCATGACCTGAGCTAAAGGCAGACACTTAACCAACAGAGCCACCCAGGTATCCCAATAGGAGTTGTGTTCTGAATGTCCTTCCTGGAAGTGATGGTGGCTTAATCTCTTTCTCACTTATTTCACCCATCCTGCAACAATGTCAATTGTACCAGTCAAGGCTTGGGAATAACTAAGAAGAACTTAATAAAGGAAATAATAAGATTTGGCCAGACATATAACAACAGCAGAAGGCCATTACCTCTGCATCAGAGGGGCAAGAGGAGGGAGTGGCTACCAGATCACTGAAGTCTTAGGTAGAGAAACACAGACATCTCCAACTTACAGCCTGGCAAGGAAGAAGCCAGGAGATAAATACTCTGAGCTTTCTCTCCTCCCCTCTCCAGTATTCTACTGGTGGCTCCCATCAGTTGAACCCAAACAAAACCAGAAAAAAAGGAAGTCTGGTGGATACAGTCAATACAGATCAGCATCCTAGAGTACAGAACATAGTGAGAAAATTGAAAATATAGTGAATTTGATATCAAAAAAGAAGAATGTATTAGTCATAACAAACTAAGTTTTGCTGCAACAACAAATGACCCAAAGTCTTAGTGGCTTTCAACAATGGTCACATGTTCATCCAGGTCCAGATGCTACTGTGCTCCATGTCATCTCCCCTCCAGGATGGAGGTCAGTGGAGCACCGCCATCTGATGTATGTCCACTCTTATTGAAGAAATAAAGGAAACAACCCCAGGGCCAACTACAAAAGGATCTGTCTAGAAATGGCACACATTAATTCTGTCCTCTTTCAATGGCTAAAGTACATCACAAGGCCACAGGCCACTCTTGATTATTAAATATATGGTGATGTATAACTTCCCACTGTGATGGGCATGATAGGGAGGAAAAACTGGAATATCTAATAAATAGAAACACAATGTAACTGAAAAGGGATGAGTGGAAAAGAGTAAGAAAACAGCAGTCTATTACAGTCTACCTTCAGCTAGCCAATATCCATATCTACCCTTCTAATACAGAGAATACCCTCAGTCCTTTCCCATAGGAGATCAATCCTGAGGACTCACCCTATTACTTCACCCAGCTTGAAGTCTAAGAACCCTCGGAGATATCCTCACCATCATGTCCAAATGTGGCTTCTCAAGGCCCAGGGACCTATGAACTTATGACCTAAAAAAACTATCTTACCCATTAACACATCCAATATGCATAATTGTGATAAAAACTCAGTCCCATTGGGAAAGGATAATAGGAATTACACAGTAGCCATGAGTTTACAGCAATTCTCAAACCCTACTAGATAAAATTTTGTGTGTATATGTATATTTTTAAGGAAGCAGTCCATAACTGATAAAAATCTCAAAAGAATTATGAATTTGAAAAAAGTTAGAAACAACTGAAATAAAAAAGAAAATTATATTATTGAAAAATTGTTCTACTGTAGTAGAATTTTCCTGAAACAAAAGCATAATTAGAACTAATTTCTAGATTACAGAAGTTGAACATAAAAGAGAGATAACCCCTAACTTCTCTGAAGCAAGATGAGACACATTCTATACTCTGTAGAGAAGAGCTATCATGCAGAGATACCTCCTTAATTTCTCAGCACCTGGATTATTTTGCATGTATAATTTTGTTTCCATAAACGGTTTAGGAGTATAGATGTATTTTCTATCAGGAGCTGGACAATTAAAGTGAAATGGGATACATAAGCAGGACATAATCACTTCATTTCAATTTAGATTCACCACACTTAGCTTGCCAAGTGCTCGTAATCAATTAATCAATAAGTAATTATTTCACATAAGAACAGAAAACTAGTTCATTATGGTAAATACTTTTTTAAAGATTTTATTTATTTATTTGACAGAGAGAAACACAGCTAGAGAGGAAACACAAGCAGGAGGGGTGAGAGTGGGAGAAGCAGGCTTCCCAACGAGCAGGGATCCTGATATAGGGCTCAATCCCGGGACTCCAGGATCATGACCTGACCCGAAGGCAGATGCTTAACAACTGAGCCACCCAGGCGCCCCATAGTAAATACTTTTTAATGAGATCCCTGAAGCCACCTCTCATCTTACATGAATCTCAGTGCATACTGATGTCAGAATATTTATCAAGTAAGTTTCTGCTGGATTCATTTCACTTTATCCTTTTCTCTTGGGCTTATTCTTCCAGTAGAATTGGAAGGCAAATTGGCATAGTCTTCTGTTTTTCTCAAAGAGTAAGTCCCCAAATTAAAAAAAAAAAAAAAAAAAAAAAAAAAAAGATGTCATTAGGGAAACTTGCAGGAAGAGTATGTTACTGAGAAACTACAGTGAGATGTGCCTGGGTGTCTCAGTCATTAAGCATCTGCTTTTGGCACAGGTTATGATCCTGGAGTCCTGAGATTGAGCCCTGCATCAAGCCCCATATTGGGCTCCTTGCTCAGTGGGAAACCCGCTTCTCCCTCTCTCATCTTCCTGCTTGTGTTCCCTCTATACCTGTGCTTCTCTCTGTCAAATGGATAAAATCTTTTTTAAATTTTTTTTAAAAAAACTACACTGAGAGTTACAGAGAGATCTTCTAAGTTCACCTTCTAAAATAATCTATATATTAGTCTCTGGAAAATTGTGACAAAACTATCTTTTTAAAGACAACTAATAATTATCTGTGACTGAATTCTAAACTCTAGAGCAAAGATGACAAATACAAAACACATATGCCACCATTATAATTACTACCTACCAGCCAATCATATAAACTTAAAATCTCTGGATATCTCTGCCCAGGAAAATTCAAAGCTATGCTATTTTCTTTTTTATTATTATTATTAGTTATATGCTACTTTCTTTTAAAAGTAGTAGTGATGATGATAATGATGATGATGATGGTGATGATGATAAGAAAAATAATCCTGGGGGTTCAAAGGTCAAGATTCTACCAAAATAAAATGGGCCACTTTGTGGAGCAATAATGAGAAAATCTCCTGGTAAAAATGTCAAAAAAAATGTACTTACACAAGTTGAAGATATGGAATTTGCAGTTGAGATGTTACAGAATAAATTCTTGGAAATGACAATTGTCATCCACCAGAAAATTCATAGCAGAAAGAAAAAGAAGTAACTAGTTGGTTGGTTTCTTCCAATAAGCAAGTCTTTAAGGAAGGATGAAGCTTCCATAGAGACCTGCCTGCCAGGGAGAAATCTTGTAAATGTTATAATAATTAATTAAATAAATCCTCAGATTTCTGTAGCCACTTAAAATCCAAGGAAGATGTCCTGTCTACTTGATGCTATGATAGATCTCAACAAAAAAAAAAAAAATCTGCAGTGCTATTTTTACTTACTTCTGAAAAATAAAAATAATTCTAGCAAAATATTCAGATATTTATTCTAAGAATACAGCCACAAAAGCAAATATCTAATTATTTTCTGACATAATTCAAATATTACCATAGTTGTTATAATATACAGAACTACAGCTTTATAAAAGAAGTAAGCTGAACAGATGATATAAATATCTGTGAGCTAAGCTAAGTATCCATTTGTCTCTGAGCATAACTGAAAATGGTACAAACACTTGAAATTTTTATTTTTTGCAAAGTTTATGCAGTGAAATCTTAGAAATTCTTATAATCAAAACTGATTCAACAAGAAATAAAAACCTAGTAATCTGTTAGCATTAAAGAAATTGAAATAGTTTATAATCTTCTCATAATAAAAACACCAGCCATACAACATTTTACCAGGAAGCTCTAGCACAGATTGAAGAAATAAATAATTCAAATGTTATACAACTATTTTAGACAAAATATGATATGTGTTTATAACCATAATGTAGGGTTAATCTATTATTAGAAAAACAATTAATGTAATTTGTTATGCTGACCAATAAAAACAAATAACATAACCATCTATATAAGTGTAGAGAAAACTTTGTATGAAACCATATCCATTCATGATTTTAAAGCAAAATAAAATTCTTAACATGCTGAAAACTTCTTTAATCCAAAAATCCAAAAAACAATTTCTTCAAAAAACCTATAGCATACTGATGCTTAATTGAAGATCAGAAAGATCTGCCTGCTTTCTGCCATACTATACTAGAAATCTTGGACACCAAAGCAAAGTTGGAAAAAGAAAAAGGTAAAAGAAGTAGAAATAAAGGATCAAAAAAGCATTTTCCACATGTACAAATGATAGAGATATATACATAAATATTACAAAGAGTCTACACATAAATAGTTATAATTAATGGTAGAAATTAACAAGACTTTTGGGTACAAATTCAATTTTTAAAAATTTATTTTGAAGACTTTCTCTTTCAGAAAGATGGAGTAGACATACTTACTCTTATTCCTCTCATTAAGTACAGCTGAAATCCTGGATGTTATGTATAAATCAAACAAAAGAAGACTCTGAAAGGTGTAAAGATGATTGCAAACCAAGTAGGAAAACCTGGACCTTATAGACAACATGACATTGAGTTCCTTGGGTTTTCTTTGCCTCATATACCTCAGACGGGTGCTAGAGAAGCTAGCAACATGGAAATTCCAGTGGGTACAGACACACAAAAAGCACCAAGAAAAGCCTCCTCTCTTTAGCTTAAATACCAGGAATTGGGAAGCCTAATAAGACAAAAACTTTTAAATGATAACCACTGTATTCCAGACCCCATCTCTACTTCTTGCAGAAAAGAGTGAGTGCAGAGCCTAGACTTGGTGAACCTGAGCTTTCACTAAGCTGCGATTGAGACATCCTGACTCCTGTGATGGTGTGTAGTCAGAGAAGACCAAGACAGAATGAAAACCAAGTGAAAATACAGTAAGTCTCAGCAAAGAAAAAGAAGATATAGGGAAGAGCCAAATGGATATTATACAGCTAAAAAATACAATCAACAAAAATTTAAAACCCAATGAATGTTTACCAATTACTGGTGAGAATATAGAGGAATAGGAATTCTCATTCACTGTGGGTGGGAATGCAAATTTTGGAAGAAATTTTGACACTTTTTTATAAAGGTAGACATAGTCTTATCATATAATCCAACAATGACCCTTCTAGGCCACTAGATTTTAAAACATATCCATATGAAATTCTTCATGTAAATATTTATAACAAATTTATTCACAAAACTGGAAGCAACCAAGATGTTCTTCAATAGGTAAATGAAAAAACAAACTATGATACACTCATGCAATAAAATACTATTATTTTCTGTAAAAAGAAATGAATTATTAAGTGATGCAAAGATATGAATGAAACAAATTCATATTGCTACATGAAAAAAAGCAGCCTAAAAAGACTACATACTTTATGATCCTGCTTATATAATATTCTGTAAAAGGCAAAGCTATACAGATGGAGAAAACATTCGCATTTCTCAGGATATGAGAAAGGTAATTTTTTGAGCAATGAAATTATTCTGTATGATACTATAATAGTGAATCCATACAACTTGACAGCAAAAAAAGAATAAACCTTTATGTGTGAACCTTTTTAAAAAACCATTTCAAATATAAGGGAAATCTCAAGATGGAAAGCAGACTATGAAAAAAGAATTCAACTGTATTATCTATATATGAAATAATTTTACTGGGGAGGATTAGAAGTGGGAAGGGTGATGACCTAAGTTATTTTGCTTATTAGCAGTCTGGAAGACTAAAGATAAAAGAAACTGCGCATAAGCACTGTAGTCTAGTTGATAAAGCTATTTTCCATTAGGGGTATGGATTAAGAATTTTGAAGCGAAAACCTATGTATACAATAATTGAACAGTAATTGTTTGGCAAATGAAGAGGGACATGTTTTGCACCATTGAAGTGGGAGATTACAGAGAAGTAAGGGGAGAGAGCTAGAATAACCTATATGGTAATGGTTTAAAGTTGGAGACATCAAAATGAGCCAATCTTAGCTTAATATAGATGAATATGATTATATGGAGAGAGGTTTATAGATTTGTGTGTATACAAGTTAATATACACACATATATTTTTTGTTCCATCAGTTTACAGGGACTAGTAGCATTGAACACAGATAGCACCCAGATCTTAGTTCCTTAATACCCTTCTCTGAGAAAAAGAATCAGGGCTCCACAGTGACATGGCTGATCCTAGGACTGAGATAGGAAAGATATGGGATAAGCCAAGAGAATTTTGTAATGCCAGAAAGTAAGGAAGTGCTAAAAAACAACAACAACAACAACAATAATAATGCAAACACTGATGGAAGTATGTCAAAGGGAAATGGAACCAATTGAAAGGGTCCCTAATGGCCAAAGTTGGAATAATTTGAACAAAAAATAAATAACATAGTATTAGATTATAAAGCAATGTATAAAATAAACATTCATTAATCCATACTAATATAGATAAATTAATATATGATTGATATGATGGATGAGGATAGATTGATGATAGATGATGATGGTAGGTGATAGATGACAGATGATGATAGATGATAGCTAGATAATAGATAGATGATCATAGATGATAGACAGATGATAGATAATAGATGATAGATGATGATAGATATATAGAGAGATGATAGATAATGATAGATAGATGATAGATATAGATATATGATTGATAGATTGATAATAGTTGAAAAATAGATGATAGATGACAGATAGATAACAGATGATAAATAAAGAGAAAGAAAAAGAAAGAAAGAAGGCAGGAAGGAAGGATGGATGGATGGATGGAAGGAAAGAAAAGAAAGAAAAAGAAGAAAGAAAGAAAGAAAGAAAGAAAGAAAGAAAGAAAGAAAGAAAGAAAACAAAAAAAGAAAAGAGAAAGAATAAAAAGAAAAAAGGAGAGAAAGAATAAAAAGAAAAAAGGAAAGAAAGAAAGAAAGAAAGAAAGAAAGAAAGAAAGAAAGAAAGAAAGAAAGGAAAAGAAGGAAGGAAAAAAGAAGAAAGCTGGGCAAATCTCTCATGGAGAATTTCTAATGATTTATGTAAATACTCTGTGTTCAAGGGGATAAAGCATAAATGCCCTTTCCTTAAGTACAGGCTACACATAGTGACTTTATTGCAAAGAGCACAACACGAATGAGGAGGAAAAGAGAAACTTTCAGTAGAGATAGATGGCAAATATCACCTCAGCCAAGTAATCAAGGCTAACGTCAACAGTCATGTTGATAGTATAATGTTAGTATGTACCTTAATAGGATGTGACAAGAATGGCATTTTACCTCTGACCTTCCTTCCTAAAACCCACAATCCCAGTCTAATTATAAGAAAAACACCAGAAAGGACTCAATTAAGGGACAATATAAAAAATATCTGGTAAGTATTCCTCAAAACCACTAAGGTCATCAAAAACAAGGAAAGTTTGAGAAAATGTCACAACCAAAGTAGCCTGGGGTGACATGGTGACTAAAGGTAATGCAGTATTATGAAATGGGGTTCTGGAACATGAAAGGAACATTAGGTTAAAAACTAAGAAAATGTATAAAGTATGGACTTTAGTTAATGTATCAGTATTGGCTCATTCATAGTGACAAGTAGACATGACCATGCTGATGCAAAACATTAGTAATAGGGGTATATGGGAACTCTATACTTTCAGCATAACTTTAAAGTAGAGATCTATTCTAAAGTAGTCTATTTAAAAATTACGTTTACAAATCAGTGGATGGGCTTATTAGCAGAATAGAGAAAACAAAGAAAAGAATTGGTAAACTAGAAGATAGAAATCACCCAAACTGAAAATAGATAAAAATAAATTTTTTAAAGACTTTGTTTATTTATTTGTCAGAGAGAGAGAGAGCACAAGAAGGGGAAGTGGCAGGCAGAGGAAGAAACAGGATTCCTCCAGAGCAAGGAGCCCAATGTGGGACTTGATCCCAGGACCTGGGATCATGACCTCAGCTGAAGGCAGAGGCTTAATGGACTGAGCCACCCAGGCATCCCCAAAAATATATGTTTTTTTTAAATGAGCAGAGCCTCAGGACCTGTGGAACTTCTAGCATTCATAACATCAGAATCTCAGAAGAAGAGAAATTGGAATAGAAGAAATTTTTCCAAATTTGGCAAAAGACATAAACCTACATATATAAAAAGCTGAGCAACCATAGGGTAAAAACAAAGAAATCCATGCCAAGATTTATTATAACTAAACTTCTTAAAAACTAAAAACAAAGAGAAAAATCTTAAAAGCAACCAGTGAGAAATAGCATCTTCTCTATCAGAGAAAAGCAAATCCCAATTTCATGTTTCTCATAAGAAATCTTGGAAGCCACCAGAGAATGACACATGATCAAATGTCTAAAAAAAAAATTTAAGAGCTGTCAACTCAGAGCTCCATATCTAGATAAGTTTTTCTTCAGAAATGAATAATATATTAAAAACTTCTCAAATGAAGGAAAACTAAGATCATTTGTGGAAAGATCTACCTATTCATTTATTCAAATGAATAAATAAAATCTTTTAAAAGCTCTAACCTTAAAAAAAATGGCTGAAAAAAGTTACCTAAACAGAAAATTTATCAAAGTAGGAAATGGAACATCAGGAATAAAAAAGAGAAAAAAAGTGTAAATGGGTAAACTTTTCTTCTCTCTTAGAGTTTTCTGAATTATGTTTAGAGCTGAAGCAAAAATTATAACACTGGATGATGTGGCTCTCAATGTATGCAAAAGTCAATATTTAAGATATTATAAATGAAAGAAAATAAAGTAAAAGGAGGTAATATTTCTACACTTTACTAAAACTGATAAAATAATGACACAAGCAAATTGATAAAAATACATAAATGTTTAAAGAAATCACTAAAAAGGTAAACAAAATGATACACCAAAAACAATATAAATAAAAAAATTTTAAAAAGAGACACAGAAAACAAAAAATAAAATGTCAGACTTAAGTAGCAGAGATTGGTAGAGTGAATTAAAAACATGATTCACTTATACTCTATAAGAAAAAAAGTTGATAGTAAAAAAAAAGCAAGATATGCCATACAGACATTAATCAAAAGAAAGCAGGAGAAGCTATATTAATATCAGAAAAAGTATACTTCAGGCCAAAGAAAATTACCAGAGACAAAGAGGAACATTACCCCATTGGTAATAAAAGGGTCAATCCACCATGGTGCTATAGCAATTCAAAATATATATGCACCAAAAAGCAGCTGAAAAATATGTCAAGAAAAAAATGACAAAAGCAAAAGAAGAAATAGATAATTCTGTAACAGTAGCTGTAGATGTCAATATCCTGCTCTCTGCAATTGACAGAACAATTATATGGAAAATCAGTAAGTATATGGAACTTCAACAATATATACAAGGTGCACCATATCTTGGGTAATAAAACAAACCTCAATAAATGTAAAATAATAGAAATAATAAATAACTTGTTCTCCAACTACAATGAATTCAAACTAGAAATTAATAACATTCTTTGGTCTTAGTCACAGTAACCAGATAACAAATGGGACATCATCATTTGGAAAGCCTTGCAATAAGACACACACATTGTGCTGCAACTGTGACTCTAAGATCTACCACCTTCAGAAGTCAACTTGTGGCAAACAGAAAAGAAATTATAATTGGAGTGCCAAGGCTAAAAGTGAAATACCTAATTCCAGGGAAGATGGTGGGGTAAGAGGACCTTAAACTCACCTCATCCCACAGATGCAACTAGATAACATTGGCATCAGAACCACCCAGAAAAGAACCAAAAGACTCGCCAAACAGACAAATGTAAAGAAGTCACATCAAAGAGGATATGAAAGGCAAGGACTCAGTAAGAACCCAAATTCCATGAGTCTGACCACCAGAGGGAAGGAGACATGGGTACAGAATGGGCCAAGAAACAGACAAGCACCCCAAGGAGCCTATAAGCGAAAGAGAAATGCCCATAGCATTTGAAAAATCAGAGGGGCTGAATTTCATGAGTTCCTATAACCAGCAGGAATTAAAGCCTGTAACTTACCTTTTTCTTTAAGATTTTATCTACTTATTTGAGAGGGAGAGTGCACACAAGCAGGAAGGAGGGGAACAGGAAGAGAAAGAAGCAGACTCCTCACTGAGCAGAGAGCAGGGAGTCCAATGCAGGGCTTGATCCCAGGACCATAAGATCATGACCTGAGCCAAAGGCAGATGCTTAGCCAAATGAGCCATCCAGGCATCCCAAAGCCTGGAACGTTAAAAATCAGTGGGCTTGACTTGAGAGTGCTTGGTTGGAGATAGGAAGCTAGACCCCTACCCTTAAAGAGATAGCACAGCAAACATCCTGTGGAGCTACAGCTTGAAAGCAGCAGTTTGAAAGGTGCCTGGGCCTTACAGGAGTTAGTGACTAATCTCAGAGTTCACTGAGGACTTCTCCAAGAACACTGGTAGGCACCACTTCCCTCTCCCACCCCTCGTCATAAACACACAGCCACCTGTGACAACAAGCACAGCACTGGCACTCATACCCACTTGCTTACACTATGCCCTGCCCCCTCCAGCCACATCTGCCTCAGTCCTAGTGATACAGATCCCCTCCCCCAGAAGACCCACACAAACCTTGCCAACACTGCAACTCCAAACCTCCTGCACAGGACATGTGCACATTGTTAAAATTACACTCAACCAGCACACATTTTGTGGAGTGGCCCGATCTAGCCCAGGTCTCCATGATGGTTGTGAAGAAGAACCAGTGCCACCTAGTTAAATGTGCAGGTCCTACCCACTACTTTCAAGAGCAAGCCACATAGCTGACCTTCCTAACATAGAGAAAAAAACATAAACAGCTAAGAAAAATAAGGGGACAGAGGAATACTTCCCAAATGAAAGAACAGGACAAAATCACAGCAGATGATCTAAGCAAATAGTATCATAGAGATACTGGAGTTCAGAAAAGGGTGGAGGACATCAATGAGACCCTAAAAACAAAGACATAAAAAATAACACATCAGATATTAAGAACTCAATAAATGAAACTAAAAATACATTTGGTGGAATATACCAGGATGGAAGAAGCAGAGGTATGAATTAATGAACTAGGACACAGAATAATGGAAAGTCATCAAGCTAAATAAATGAGAGAAGAAAGAATTATGCAAGATAAATAGAGACTGAGGGAACTCATCAACTCCATCAAGTATGAAAACATTTGCATTATAAAGATCCTAGAAGGAGAAGAGAGAGAAAGGGGGACAGAAAATTTATTTTAAAAAATAACAGCTGAAAACTTTTCTAATCTGGAGAAGAAAACAGATATCCAGACCCAGAAAGCACAGAGATCCAAAAAAAATTCAAACCCAAAGAGGTCCACATCAAGACACATAGTAATTAAAGTGTCAGAAAGTACCAATAAAGAAAAATAAATAAAGCAGCAAGAGAAAAGAAGACAGTGCACAGAAAAGGAAAACCCATAAGATTATTAGCAGATTTTTCAGAACAAACTTTGTAGGCCAGAAGGTAGTGGCACTATATATTTAGAGTACTAAATATCTATATTTAGATATTTAGGAAAAATCTATAGTGAAGAATACTCTACCTAGCAAGGCTATCATTCAGAATAGATAGAGTTTCTCATACAATTACAAAAACTGAAGGATCTCATGACCACTAAACCAGTCCTATGAGAAATATTAAAGAGGACTTTGAGTGGAAAGGAAAGACCATAAGTGAGAATCTGGAAAGTAAAAGACACAAAAGCAGTAAAAAAATAAATATTTCTGTAAAAATCAGTCAAGAGATTCACAAAATAAAAGGATGTAAAATATGACACCATAAACCAAAAATATGAAGAGAGTAAAGAATGGGCTCAAACCTAAGCAACCATCCACTTAAAATAAACTGCTATATGCAGATATTATATATAAACCAAATGATAATCATGATGAAAAATCAGTAATAGATATGCAAAGAATAAATAAAATGGAGTATATAACTAAAGTATATCACGGAAGAAAACCAATAAACCATGAAAGAGAGCTAAAAGAAGAAAGGATCAGAGAAAATTTTTAGAAACAATCACAAAACAAGTAACAAAATGATAATAAATACATATCTAACAATAATTACTTTGAATGTAAATGAACTAAATACCAAAATCAAAAGACATAGGGTCACAGAATGGATTAAAAAAAATGACCAATCTATATGCTGCCAACCAGAGACTCATTTCAGACCAAAGACACCCTTAAACTGAAAATGAGAAGATAGAGAAACATTTATCATGCAAATGAATGTCAAAAGAAAGCAACAGTTGGATCAGACAAAATAAACTTTAAAACAAAGGCTGTTGGGGCACCTGGGTGGCTCAGTCATTAAGCATCTGCCTTCAGCTCAGGTCATGATCCCAAGATTCTGGGATTGAGCCCCACATCAGGCTCCCTACTCAGTGGGAAGCCTGCTTCTGCTTTTCTCACTCCCCCTGCTTGTGTTCTCTCTCTACCTGTGTTTCTCTCTGTCAAATAAATATATAAAATCTTTAAAAAAAGAGGCTGTAATAAGAGATAAAGATGGATACTACATAATAATCAAGGGGACAACCAACAAGAATATCTAACATTTGTAAATATGCACCCAACACGCAGGTGACCAAATACATAAAATGGTTAATAACAAACAAAATAACTAATAGATATGAATAAAATAATAGTTGGGGACTTTAACATCCCATTTAACTCAATGGACAGATCATCCAAACAGAAACTCAACAAGGAAACAGTGGTTTTCAATACCCCACTGGACCAGATGGATTTAACAGACATATTGAGAACATTCCATTCTAAAACAGTAGAAAACACATTCTTTTCAAGTGCACATAGGGACATTCTCTGGAATATATCATGTATTAGGCCACAAAACAAGTCTCGACAAATTAAAAAAAAAAAAAACTGAAGTCATACCATGCATCTTTTCTGACTGCAATGCTATGAAATTAGAAATTAGCCCCAAAATCTGGAAGAGCACAAATACATGGAAGTTAAATAGCATGCTACAAAACAATGAATGGGTCAACCCAGAAGAAATAAAAAATTGCATGGAAATGAAAATGAAAACACAACAGTCCAAAATACTTGGGATGCAGCAAAAGTGGCTCTGAAAGGGAATTTTGTAGCAATACAGACCTACCCCAAGAAGCAAAAAAAAAACAAAACAAAAACAAAAAAAAAACCCTCAAACAACCTAACCCTGACACCTAAAGAAGCTAGAAAAAGAACAACAAACAAAACTCAAACCCAGCAAAAGGAAGGAAATAATAAAGAACAGAGCAGAAATAAATGATATGGAAACTAAAAAAAAAATCAATTAATCAGTTATCAAAAAACTCCCAACAGAGAAAAGCAAGACCATAAGGTGTCACACGCGAATTCTAAAAAAAAAAAAAAAAAAAAAAAATTAAAGAAAACAACTATATTTCTCAAATCCTTTTTTTAAAAAGATTTTATTTATTTGACAGAGAGAAACACAGCTAGAGAAGGAACACAAGCAGGGAGATTGAGAGAGGGAGAAGCAGGCTTCCCGCTGAGCAGGGAGCCTGATGCGGAGCTTGATCCTAGGTCTCCAGGATCATGACCTGAGCTGAAGGCAGTCGCTTAACCAACTGAGCCACCCAAGTGCCCCTCAAATCTTTTTAAAAATAAAGGAGGAGGATGCCTGGTTGGCTCACTCAGGTAAGTGTTCACTTTTGATTTGGGCTCAGATCATGATCTCAGGGTTATGAGGTTGAGCGGCCCATGAAGCTTTGTACTGGGAATGAAACTTGCTTAGAATTCTCTGTCTCCCTCTGCCTCTGCCCCTCTCCCCTTCTCAAAAAAATTAAAATAAAAAATAAAACATACATTTAAAATAATAGAAGAGGAAGGGAAATCCCCTCATTTCATGAGGCCAACATTACCCTGATACCAAACCCAGATAAGGACATGACATGAAAAAAACTATAGGCTAATATCTCTGGAAATAAATAGATGCAAAAATTCTCATCAAAACTCCAGCAAAGCAAATTTAACAGCATATTGAAAGGATAATGTACAATGATCGAGTGGGTTTTATTCCTGAACTATAAGGATGGTTCAACACATACAAGTCAATAAATGAGATACACCACATTAATAGAGTGAAAGATAAAAATCTCTCTGATCAGTGAGAGAGTCAAGATGGCAGAAAGTAAGGGACCCTTAATTTGTCTAGTCCCTCAAATACAGCTATATAGTTATCAAAACATGCTGGACACCTGTAAAATCAATCAAAGATCTGAGAAAAGAAATGCTGCTACTCTACAATTAGAAAAGTGACTACTTTTTGGAAGGTAAGAGGTGTGGAGACTTCAATCCAGGCACATATACCTGAGGATCTGGCAGGGGGAGGGCATCTGCTTAAAATGTTATAAGCAGTATAGCGCAAAATCAGAACTTCTAGAAATCTGCTGCAGTGCAGTAAGTCCCTAGCTTAAAAGGTGCTCAGGTGGTGAAGCTGGGCAGAACCGCAGCTAGGACCATGTGGTCTCAGGATCCCTGAGGTCACAAGAACAGGATGCTGGATTGTGACAGAGTTCCCAGGAACAAGAGTGGGGAAGCTGGCTGAAAACAGCAAGCCTAGATGCCAGCTTTTTGTTTTGTTGCATAAAGTACAAACTGTTGCACAGTCATGTGACCACTTTTCTGGGAACTGTCCAGCAAAAAGCAGAAGTGTTCCAAGACCCTCCTCTCTTCCCCAGGAGGAACATCACAGGTGCATATCTCAGGAATCTGTAAAATTTGGAGTTTTGAAACTCAGTCTCCTGCCTTAGATAAAAATGCTCAGTCACAGGAAGGGTGAACAGAAAGTTCTGACTGAAACCAGAGATAAGAGTGATTGACTGCTTTTCTGTGAGGTTTCTCTGAAGAGCAGGGAGCACAAACTTTCAGACCCAAGGCTGGAGAGTGGACCACAGACATATTCATCTTCCCATCAGCGCTGAAAGCCTTCAGAGAGCAAAATAGTGCCACATACTAAAATCCAAAGCCACTTACACTGAGTCCTGCCTCCCTGTGCAGTGAAGGCTCATTTTCATTAGGGCAAGGGCACCTGGAAATCAGTGCAACAGGCCCTTCCCTGAGAATACCAGTCCAAACAATTGGCTAGAACTGAGTTTACTGATTAGAAAGGGCTGCAAATCTTCCACTCTTAGGGAAAACAGTATATAGCATTTATTGTGTTTTTTTTAATTTTTATTATTGTATAGTCTTTCTGTATTATTTTCAGGTATTGTTATATTATTTTTTTAAATTATAGATATAGATATATAGATATACACACATATATACATATACATACACATATACATATACATATATATGTTGTACACATATTTTTATTTTTTGTTACCTTTCATTTTATTTTATCTTATTTTATTTTTGTATATATATAAATTTTTATTCATTTCTTATTTTGGGATATATCTTCTTTTAACAAGCAGACCAAGATACATCCAGGATCTGGTTTTTCTTTTGTTTTGTTTTGTTTTTGGTTGTTTTCTTCTTTTTTGGTTTTAGTTTGGGTTTTTATCTGGGTTTTTTTGCTTGCTTTTTGCTGTTGTCATTGTCACTGTTGATTTTTCTCTTCAATTTTTTTTCTGTAAAAAAATAACAAGATAAAGAAATACAACCCAAAGAAAAAACAGGAGGTAGTACTCATTGCCAGGGATTTAATCAATATAGATATAAGTAAGATATCTGAAATGGAATTTAAAACAATGATTTAAAAAATATAACTTGGCTTGAGAAAAGCATAGAAGACACTAGAGAACGAACCCCTTTCTGTAGAAGTAAAATAACTAAAATCTAGTCAGGTCCAAATTGAAAAAGCTATTATAGAGATCCAGTCCTTATGGAAAATAAGGAAGCAGAAAAGAAGAAAGAAAAAAACCTACTGCATCACAAAGGGAGACTTAGAGAACTCAGCGACTCCATGAAGTGAAATAATATCATGGGGGCCCCAAAAGACACAGAATGGGAGGAGGAGCAGAAGGCTTATTTAAACAAATTATAACTGAGAATTTCCCTAATCTGGAAGGAAACAGGCACTCTAGACAAGGAAGCAAATAGAATCCCCCTCAAAATCAATAAAGATAGGTGAGTACCTCAACATATAATAGTGAAGCTTACAAATTTCAAAGATAAAGAGAAATCCTGAAAGTAGCTTGGGAGAGAAGGTCCTCAACCTACAAGGGAAGGAAAGAAACATATGGCTAGCAGCAGATCTGCCGCACAGACTAGGTGGACCAGAAAAGACTGACATGATATATTTAATATGCTAAACAAGAAAAATATGAAGTCAAGAATACTTTATCCAGCAAGACTGTCATTCAGAATAGAATGAGAGGTAAAAAGTTTCCAAGACAAACAAAAACTAAACAAATTTGTGAACACACAACTAGCCCTGCAAGAAATATTAAAGGGGATCCTTTCAAAGAAAAGAGAGCCCAAAAATAACATACACCAGAAAGGAACAGAGACTATCTATAGGAACAGTGACATAACAGCAATACAATGGCACTAATTTTATATCTTTCAAGAATTACTCTGAATGTAAATGGACTAAATGCTCCAGTCAAAACATATACAGTATAAGAACAGGTTAAAAAACAAGACCAATCAACATGCTGTCTATGGGAGACTCATTTTAGACATAAAGACAGCTCCAGATTGAAACTGAAGGGATGGAGAACCATTTATAATGCCAATAGACAACAAAAGAAAGCTGGAGTAACCATCCTTATATCAGACAAACACTAAATTTTAAGTCAAAGACTGTAATAAGAGATGAAGAAGGACACCATCTCATAATAAAAGGGTCTATCCAGTAAGAAATAAGTAAGAAGATCTAACAATTGTAAGTATTTATGCCCCTCCCCTTGGGAGCAACCAAATACATAAACAAATTATTAATAAAATTAAAGAAACTCATTGGAAATAATACAATAATAGTAGGGCACTTTAACTCCCCACTCACAGCAATGAACAGATGATCTAAGCAAAAGATCAACAAGGATACAACGGCTTTAAGTGACAATGGACCAGACAAACTTAACAGATATATTCAGAGCATTTCATCCTAAAGCAGCAGAACATAGATTCTTTTCAAGTGTACAAGGACCATTGTCCAGGATAGATCACCTCCTGGGTCACATATCAAGACTCAACTGGGACAAAAAGATTAAAATTATATCATGCATACTTTCAGACCACAATGCCACAGAACTTAAGTCAAGAAAACAAGAAATCATTTGGAAGGACCACAAATACATGGAGGTTAAAGAACATCCTACTAAAAAATGAATAGGTACTGGGAAATTAAAGCAGAATTTTTTTAAAGCACATGGAAGCAAATGTAATGAAAACACAACAGTTCAGAGCCTTTGGGATGCAGCAAAGGCAGTCCGAAGTGGGAAGCATATGGCAACACAGACGTTCCTCAAGAACCAAAGAAAACCTCAAATACACAATCTAACCTTACACTGAAAGTAACTGGAAAAAGAATAGCAAATAAAGCCTAAATACAGCAGAGGAAGATAAATAATAAAGATTAGAGTAGAAATCAATGATATAGAAATTTAAAAAAAAACAAACAGTAGAACAGATCAATAAACCTAGGAGTTGGTTCCTTGAAAGAATGAATAAGATCAATAAACCCTTCGCCAGACTTATCAAAGAGAAAAAAAAAAAAGGACCAAATCAATAAAATCATGGATGAAAAATGAGAGGTCACAACCAACACTGAAGAAACACAAACAATTATAAGAAAATATTATGGCAATTATATGCCAACAAATTAAGCAATCTAGAAGAAATGGATGCATTCCTAGAAGCATATAAACTACTGAAATGGAAACAGTAAGAAATAGAAAACCTGAACAGACCCATAACCAGCAACAAAATTGAAACACTAATCCAAAATCTCCCAAGAAACAAGACTCAAGTGCCAGATGGCTTCCCACTGGAATTCTTCCAAACATTTAAAGAAGAATTAATATGTAGAATGAATACATATTCTTCCGAAGCTGTTTCAAAAAATAGAAATGGAAGGAAAACTTCAAAATTCATTCTGTAAGGCCAGCATTACCTTGACCTCAAACCAAATACCACACCAAAAAGGAGAATTACAGCCAATATCCTTGATGAATATGGATGTAAAAATCCTCACCAAAATACTAGCTAATAGAACCCAACACTTCAAAAGGATTATTCACCATGGCCAAGTGTGATTTCTTCCTGGGCTGCAGAGGTGGTTCAACATCCACAAATCAATGTGATACACCACATTAATAAAAGAAAGGAGAAGACTCATATGATCCTCTTAATATATGCAAGAAAAAACGTTTGGCAAAGTACAGCAGCCTTTCGAGGGAAATGAAACATGAAAGACGTTGGACTCAGAAACAAACTGAGGGTCTTGGAGAGGAGCGGATGGGGGGATGGGAGAGCCTGGTGGTGGGTACTGAGGGCACGTATTGCATGGAGCACTGGGTGTGAGGCATAAACAATGAATCTTGGAACACTGAAAAAATAAAATAATAAAAAACTATTAAATAAAATTTTTAAAAAATTCTCCACAGTATAGGGATAGAGGGAATATACCTCAATATCATAAAAGCCATATAGGAAAAACCCACAGCAAATATCAACATCAATGGGAAAAAAACTGAACTTCCCC
Source organism: Spilogale gracilis (assembly GCA_004023965.1). Taxonomy (NCBI): domain Eukaryota; kingdom Metazoa; phylum Chordata; class Mammalia; order Carnivora; family Mephitidae; genus Spilogale; species Spilogale gracilis. The sequence goes on along the minus strand of PITA01018224.1, from coordinate 11,569 downwards.
CCTAAGGTCAGGAACATGAGAGAAATGTCCACTCCCACCTTTTTTTTTTCAACATAGTAATAGAAATCCTAGCAACAGCAATCAGACAACGAAAAGAAAAAAATCATCCAAATTGGCAAAGAACTCAAACTGTCACTTTTCACAGACACCATGATACTCTATGTAGAAAACCCAAAGGACTCCACCTAAAAATTGCTAGAACTGATACAAAATAAATGCACAGAAGTCAGCTGCATTTCTATACACTAACAATGAGGCAGAAGAAAGAGAATACAAGAAATCAATCCCAATTACAATTGCACCAAAAACCATAAGATAATTAAGAATTAACCGAACCAAAGAGGCAAAGGATCTGTACTCTGAAAACTATAGAACACTCATGAAAGAAATTGAGGATGATACAAAGAAATGGAAAAACATTTCATGCTCATGGATTGCAAGAACAAATATTGTTAAGATGTCTATGCTACCCAAAGCAACCTATGCATTCAATGCAGTCCCTATCAAAATACTATCAGCATTTTTCATAGAGCTGAAACAAACAATCCTAAAATTTGTATGGAACCAAAAAAGACCCAAAGAATAGCCAAAGGAATGTTGAAAAAGAAAAGCAAATCTGATCGCTTCACAATGCCAGACTTCAAGCTATATTACAAGCTGTCATCACCCAGACAGCATGGCACTGGCACCAAAACAGACATATAGATCCATGGAACAGAAGTGAGAACCAGAAACGGACCTCAACTCTGTGGTCAACTCATCTTCAACAAGGCCAGAAAGAATATCCAATGGAAAAAAGACAGTCTCTTCAAAAAATGGTGTTGGAAAAATTGGACAGCCACACGCAGAAGAATGAAACTTGGCCACTTTTTACCCATAAAATAAACTCAACTTTGGGGCACCTGGGTGGTTCAGTTGGTTAAGCAACTGCCTTTGGCTCAGGTCATGATCCTGGAGACCCGGGATCGAGTCCCGCATTGGGCTCCCTGCTCGGTGGGAAGCCTGCTTCTCCCTCTCTCACTCCCCCTGCTTGTGTTCCCTCTCTGGCTGTGTTTCTCTCTGTCAAATAAATAAAATCTTTAAAAAAAATAAAAATAAATAAACTCAACTTTGATGAAAAACCTAACTGTGAGACAGGAGTACATCAAAATCCTAGAGTAGAATGCAGTCAACAGCTTTTTTTACCTTGGCTACAGCAACTTCTTGCTAGACACATCGTCCCAAAGGCAAGAGGAACATAGCAATAATGAACTCTCAGGACTTCATCAATATAGATAAAAAATTTTGCACAGCAAAATAAACAGTTGACAAAACCAAAAGAGAACTGACAGAATGGAAGAAGATATTTCCAAACGACATCAGATAAAGAGCTAGTATCCAAAATTTAAGTTATGTTATCAAACTCAACATCCAAAGAATAAATAATCCAGCCAAGAAATGGGCAGAGGACTCCATTCCAACTGACCTCCTGAACTTAGCTGGATATCTACCAAGCCATATACACCCATGAAATCAGCCTGAGATGTAAGATTATATGTCTGGATCTCTACAAGGGCAAAGAATCTTCAGTCCAGAGGTATAAAGGATGAAGTTGTGATTGCATAGATAATTATGAGAGGATAAACAAAAGGGGGAAGAGGACACCAGAAGCTAATCACTGGAAAGTAAAAATCTACCCCAGTGCAGAAACATATTGCACCTGGGAACCAGTGATATCTTGCAGAGTGGTGGTGGTGGGACAGGAAGCATTTGATAACAATGCTCGAAAAGAATACAGAGGTTTAAGGGGTAAACACTGGGACCAGGGAAGCCACTTCTGCAAACCTGGAGGGCTGGCTGCCACTTCTGTCGCTGCCTGAACCCACTTAGACCAGATCATTGACAGTTTGGGAGGCACAGGGAGTAGAGAAAAGCAGGGACCCGGGGCGACCACTGAGAATATTGCTGGGGGCGGGCACTGCCTGTGGGAGGTTGTAGCTTTCAGCTGTGCTTACAGAGGGGGAGACTGTTCTGGAGACTTTAAACAGGAGCAGACTGTGGCTTCTCTCCTCTGGTGTGGAGGTCTGGTTGTGGACATTTTCCTTTGCTCTGACCTCTGAAAGGGCACAGAAACCAGCCAGAAAACAAAAGCCAAAAACAAAAATAAAAACAAAAACACTTTTCATGGAACCCAGGCCTTTGATAGGGAGGAGGGCAACTCTGTCCAAGCAGATTGACTAAAACACAATGCAGGAGACCCCTCCCCCAGAAAAGACGCTGAAAGAACAAGAGGATGAAAATCTGAAGGTCCTCATAAAAATGTAAAACCCAAACACCAGGGGAAAATAGTATACTGAACTGGTGTTGCCTATGTATTTCTTAGATACAACTTTTTTTTTATTACTTAAATTTATTTTCCAGTGTTCCAAGATTCATTCCCCATTCCCCACACCCAGTGCTCCACGCTTTAGGTGTCCCCAGTACCCACCACCAGGCTCTCCCATCCCTCCACCACCCGCCCTCCAAGTCCCTCAGTTTGTTTCTGTGTCCAAAGTCTCTGTTGTTTCATTTCTCTCCCTGGATTACCCTACTTCCAATTTACTTTCCTTCTCCCACTGTCCTCCAGGTTACCCCTCATGCACCGCAAGTAAGTGAAACCATGTGATACTTGACTTTCTCTTCTTGGCTTATTTCATTCAGCATAATCTCTTCCAGTACAGTCCATGTTGCTACAAAAGTTGCATATTCATCCTTTCTGATGGAGGCATAGTATTCCATTGTATATATGTACCGCATCTTCTTTATCCATTCATCTGTTGATGGGCACCTTGGCTCTTTCCACAGTGTGGCGATTGTGGCCATTGCTGCTATGAACATTGGGGTACATATGGCCCTTATTCTCACTACATCTGTATCGTTGGGGTAAATGCCCAGTAGTGCAATTGCAGGGTCTTAGGGTAGCTCTATTGTTAATTTTTTAAGGAATCTCCACACTGTTTTCCAAAGCGGCTGCACCAGTTTACATTCCCACCAACAGTGTAAGAGGGTTCCCCTTTCTCCAAAGCCTCTCCAACACTTGTTGTTTCCTGTCTTGTTAATTTTGGCCATTCTGACTGCTGTAAGGTGGTATCTCAGTGTGCTTTCAATTTGAATTTCCCTGATAGCTAGTGATGATGAACATTTTGTCATGTGTCTGTTAGCCGTTTGTATATATTCTATGGAGAAGTGCCTCTTCATGTCTCTTGACCATTTTTTGATGTGTTCATCTTCTTTTTGAGTGTTGAGTTTGAGTAGTTCTTTATAGATCTTGGATACCAACCCTTTCTCTGTAGTGTCATTTGCAAATATCATCTCCCATTCTGTGCGTTGCCTCTTTGTTTTATTGACTGTTTCCTTTGCTGTACAGAAGATTTTTATTTTGATAAAGTCCCAAAAGTTTATTTTCGCTATTGTCTCATTTGCCTTTGGAGACATGTCTTGAAATAAGTTGCTGTGGCCGATGTCAAAGAGGTTACTGCCTATGTTCTCTTCCAGGATTTTGATGGATTCCTGCCTCACGTTGAGGTCTTTCATCCATTTCGAATTTGCCTTTGTGTGTGGTGTAAGAGAATGGTCTAGTTTCATTCTTCTATACGTAGCTGTCCAATTTTCCCAGCACCATTTATTGAAGAGACTGTCTTTTTTCCACTCGATATTTCTACCTGCTTTGTCAAAGATGATTTGCCCATAGATTTGTGGGTCCATATGTGGACTCTCCACTCTGTTCCATTGGTCTATTTCTCTGTTTCTGTGCTAGTACCATGCTATCTTGGTAATCACAGCTTTGTAATAAAGCCTGAAGTCAGGTAATGAGATGCCCCCAGCTTTGCTTTTCTTCTTCAGCAATTCCTTAGCGATTCGGGGTCATTTTTGGTTCCATATAAATTTTAGGATTGTTTGTTCCAATGCTTTGAAGAATGTTGGTAATTTTGATCGGAATGGCATTAAAAGATTAGATTGCTCTGCGCAGTATAGACATTTTGACAATGTTTATTATTCCGATCCATGAGCATGGAATGCTCTTCCATCTTTTTGTGTCTTCTTCGATTTCTTTCATGAGTGTTCTGTAGTTCCTCGAGGACAGATCCTTGACTTCTTTGGTTAGGTTTATTCCTAAGTATCTTATAGTTTTTGGTGCTATAGTAAATGGAATAGATTCTCTGATTTCCCTTTCTATTTCTTCATTTTTAGTGTATAAGAATGCAACTGATTTCTGCTCATTGATTTTTGTATCCTGCCACAGTACAGAATTGTTGTATGAGTTCTAGTAGTTTGGGGGCAGAGTCTTTTGGGTTTTCCACATAGAGTATCATGTCATCTGCAAAGAGAGAGAGTTTGACTTCCTCTTTGCCGAACTGGATACATTTATTTCTTTCTGTTGTCTGATTGCTGTTGCTAGGACTTCTAACACTATGTTGAACAGTAGTGGTGAGAGTGGGCATCCTTAACTTGTTCTTGATCTCAGAGGAAAGGCTGTCAGTTTTTCCCCATTGAGGATGATATTCGCTGTGGGTTTTTCATAGATAGATTTGATGAGGTTGAGGAATGTTCCCTCTATCCCTATACTATGAAGAGTTTTGATCAGGAAAGGATGTTGTATTTTGTCAAATGCCTTTTCTGCCTCAATTGAGTGTACCATGTGGTTCTTCTCTCTTCTCTTATTGATTTGTTCTATCACGTTGATTGTTTTGCGAGTGTTGAACCACCCTCTGCATCCCTGGAATAAAACCCACCTGGTCATGGTGGATAATCTTTTTAATGTATTGTTGGATCCTGTTAGCAAGGATCTTGTTGAGAATCTTGGCATCCATATTCATCAGCGATATTGGTCTGAAGTTCCCTTTTTGATGGGGTCTTTGTCTGGTTTGGGGATTAGTGTGATGCTGGCTTCATAGAAAGAGTCTGCAAGTTTTCCTTCCGTTTCTATTTTTTGAAAGAGGTTCAGGAGAATAGGTGTTATTTCTTCTTTGAATGTTTGGTAGAATTCCCCAGGGAATCCGTCTGGGCCTGGGCTCTTGTTTTGGGGGAGGTTTTTGATCACTGCTTCAATCTCATTACTAGATATAGGTCTATTCAGATTGTCAATGTTTTCCTGTTTCAGTCTTGGTACTTTATAGGTTTCTAAAAATGTATCCATCTCTTCTAGGTTGTTAAACATATTGGCATATAATTGTTGATAGTAATTTTTGATGATTGTTTCTATTTCCTCGATGTTAGTCGTGATCTCTCCCCTTTCATTCATGATTTTATTAATTTGGGTCTTTTCCCTTTTCTTTTGGATTAGGTTGGCCAATGGTTTATCAATTTTATTGATTCTTTCAAAGAACCAGCTTCTAGTTTCGTTGATGTGTTCTACTGTACCTCTAGTTTCTGATTCATTCCTCTCTGCTCTAAACCTTATTTTTCCCGCCTTGTGTGGGGGAGTGTTTTGATTTTTTGTTGATTTTGCAGTTCTTTAAGGTGTAATGAGAGTTGGTGTATTCGAGATTTTTCAATTTTTTTGAGTGAGGCTTGGATGGCTATGAATTTCCCCCTGAGGGCTCCCTTTGCTGTATTCCATAGGTTTTGGATCAATGTATCTTCATTCTCATTGGTTTCCATGAAGTATTTCAGTTATTCTTTGATTTCCTGGTTGATCCACAGATTCTTGAGCAGGATCGTCTTTAGCTTCCAAGTGTTTGATTTTCTCCTGAACTTTTTATGGTGGTTGAGTTCCAGTTTCACGGCATTGTGGTCAGAGAATATGCAGGGAATAATTTCAATCTTCTGGTATCGGTTTGAGCCCTGATTTATGAACTAGTATGTGGTCTATTCTGGAGAAAGTTCCATGTGCACTCAAGAAGAATGAGCATTCTGCTGTTTTAGGGTGGAATGTCCTGAATATATCTATGAGATCCATCTGGTCCAATGTGTCATTCAAGGATCTTGATTCTTTGTTGATTTTCTGTTTAGATGATCTGTCCATTGCTGATAGTGGTGTGTTAAGATCTCCTACAATTAATGTATTTGCATCAATATGATTCTTTATTTTGTTTAACAGTTGGCTTATGTAGTTGGCTCCTCCCATGTTAGGGGAGCTAACAATTGTTAGATCTTCTTGATGTATAGACCCTTTAGGAATGATGTAGTGTCCTTCTGTGTCTCTGACTACAGTCTTTAGACTAAAATCCAATTTGTCTGATATGGGAATCACTACCCTGGCTTTCTTTTGGGGTCCATTGGCATGAAAGATGGTATTCCATCCCCTCACTTTCAATCTGGAAGTGACTTTAGATTCAAGATGAGTCTCTTGTTAACAGCATATGGATAGGTCCTGTCGTTTTATCCAGTCTGCAACCCTGTGTCTTCTTATTGGAGCATTTAGGCCATTCACATTGAGAGTGGTTATTGATAGATACGTTTGTATTGACATCATGTTGCCCTTGGAGTTCATTTTTCTATAGATTACCTCTGTAGATTTCTGTTTTGTGTCACTTTGGGGTCCATTTCTCCTCTATAGGACCACTCTTAGCATTTCTTGTAGTGCTGGCTTGGTGGTTGCATAATCTTTTAGACCTTGGCAGTCTTGGAAGCTCTTTATTTCTCCTTCCATTTTGAAAGTCAACCTTGCTGGATACATTATCCTTGGTTGCATATCTTTGTCATATAACTTCCGGAATATGTCTTGCCAGCCCTTTCTGGCTTGCCAGGTTTCTGTGGAAAGGTCTGACGTTATTCTTATGGACCTCCCTCTATTGGCAAGCGATCGCTTTCTCCTAGCTGCCCTTAAGACATATTCTTTGGTTTTATGATTCGAGAATTTTACTATTATGTGCCTGGAGGTTTTTCTGGCCTCATTGATCTTGGGGGGTGTCCTCTCTACTTCTTGGACATGAACATTTGTTTCATTCCCCAGATTTGGGAAATTTTCATCCATGATTTGTTCAACAATATCTTCTAGGCTTCTCTCTCTCTCAACTCCTTCAGGGATTCCAATAATTCTGATATTGGAGCATTTCATGGAATCATTCATTTCCCTAATTCTGTTTTCATGGGATTTTAGCTGTTTGCTCCAAGACTTCTCTTGCTCCTCCTTCTTAATCCATCTGTCTTCTAAATCACTGATACGATCTTCAGCTTCACTTACTCTGGCTGTTAGCATATTTAAATTAGATTGAATCTCATCTATCGCCTTTCTAACCTCAGCTTTCACTTCTGTTACTATGGCTTCCACTTTGAGACTAATGTTCTTTTCTAAATTAGCCATTGCTTAGACGATTGCTGCCCTGAATTCCATTTCTGTCATATTGTTTATGTTCATTTCCAGTAATTCTGTGACTGAGGTTGTAGTCTCAGGGTTCTTCTTCTGTTGGATGTTCCTTCTCTGAGTCATTGTGGCAAGGAGTGGTTGAGGGGGTGTATGGCTAAATATATCAGGCACTATCTATGTGGATTGGTCGCTGGAAGGTTTTGGAGCAACCAGAATTCACTACCAAAAAGGGAGGAGAAAGAAAAAAGAAAATGGAACAGAGGAAGCAAGAAAAGAAACCCCTGCCAGAGTGGGGCCCTGTGGTAGGATTTATATGGTACAAAACTGTTACAGGGTAAGGAAAAGGGTCATCAAGGGTAAATGAAGAGATCAAAAAGTGAAGCCCAACCTATATGACCCCCAAGACCAGTGTTTATATAATACAAAAGCAAAGACAATTACACAGAAACACTGACAGACTAGAGTGGGACGGTGAGGGCAGACACTCCTTGTGGGCAGGGAATGCGTTTCAGACGCTCCCGAGTTTGTCTTGTTATTATTGTTGGAGGAGCCCACTTTCTAAAGATATAGAGAGATTAGAACTGGTTGTATATAGGGGTGGTATTGAATAGGGATGTGGGATTGACTTGAGGCTTATAACTACATGTATATGTAATTGAGAGAATAAAGGAAAGAGGAGAGAAGAAAGGGAAAAACAGAAAACAAACAGGGAAACAAGAGGCAACAACAAGAGCAGAAAATACAGGAGTGTGTTTGAAAAAATTTCAAGGTAAAAAAAATGTTATGGGGTGTTGTATGGAGTATCACATTGTGATAAAAAGGGGGTTAAAAATTGAAAGAAGAAAAACCATGAGAATGTATTTTTAAGTTTAGAATGGAAGCTTTAAAAGTAAAAATAGACAAAAGTTTAAAAAAGCAAATAAGGTGGAAAACTGTTTCAATAAAGTGTAGGGCTTGTGGTACTTGTAGTCAGTACCAGAATTTTAATAAATTGCCTTTCCCCCCAAATGTTGGGGTTTTACAATTTGAGTGTTGTCCTCCTGAGCTTTGGGCTTGCTTTCTGGGGGCAGGATCTGCTGCGCTGTTTTCAGTCCCTTCTACCTGGGCTGCGTCTCTCCGCCCCCTTGCTAAAGACTGGTCTCAATGGTAACCAGGTTGTCAGGTTACAATTCTCTGGTGGTGGAGCGTTGTTCTTTTACGTCCTTTTTCAGTTGCTAAGGAAGTCAGGTCAGAGCAAGATGTCTGCGCCCAGACCTCCTTCCCAGAGAGAGCCTCTACACAGAGAGAGGCTCTTTTCCGCCTCCCGGTTGGCAGCCTGTCACAGCCAGGCAGGTGCAGATGCCTGATTGATTTCTGCCCAAGCCCCCACTTGTCACTTCGCCTGCACCTCAAAATCACAACTTCTTTTGGATCACGTGACCTTGTCTGTGCCAGGTCCCACGCAAGTCTGCAAAATCGCCTTCCCTGGGGTTTCCGGGCCAGGCCCACGGGGTGGAGAGAAGTGGGAGAGAAAGGCAGCGGAAAAGGGGGGAAAAAGAAGGAAAGAAAGAAAAAAGAGAGAGAGAGAGAAAGCAGCGGAAAAATAGAATCCGCACCCACTACTCTCGCTGAGATCCCCCGTGCCGCACAGGGCACTCCTGCTCTCTGCGAAACCCTGCTCCTCTGGCTTAAGCAGTGGGGGGATAGAATCCACACCCCAGCTCCTCTAAGTTCCCTGGAGCTGTGAGGCACTTCCTCTCCCTGCAGATTCCCGTCTCCCCGCTGCCGCGGCGGAAAAACTGACTTTGCCCTCACAGAGCACTCTCTGTCCCTTCGGGTCCCCTTCTCCCCACTGCCACGATGGAAAAACTGTCTTTGCACCTCACAGGGCACTCTCTGTCCCTGCGGACCCCCGCTCCCCGCTGCTGTGGCGAAAAAACAGTCTCCTTGCCATGGGCTCTGCTGCATTCCCGGTTTGGTCTCACCCCGAATCAGACCATAATCTGCTGTTATTCCCTGAGCACAGTGCACTTTCATGCTGGGGTGTTTGCTTTCAATGGTTCAGCTCTGCAGGCTTCCTCCCTCACACCCCTGTCTCTGGGGGTAAGCCTCTGGTCGCTCTCACTTGTTTCTACCTTTTTGCCGATGGTCTTTGTCTCCCGTGGTAATCCAGAAGAGCGAAATATCACATTTCAGGCTGATTTCATGGGTGCTCACAGTGGTCCTGTAGTGTTTTTTTGCTGGAATTGAGCTCACTTCAGGGAACTCCCTGAAATGCGGTCACCTGGCCTTCTGCCATCTTCCAAGAAGCAGATACAACTTTTTTATTCTTTTTCATGTTTCTTCTCTGTTTTCTTTTATTTTTACCTACTTAACATTTCAACTAGATGCTTAATACAACATATTCCATAGTAACTTTATAATTCCTACTGTTTCATACATATACTTTTTTCTCTTTTTCTTTTATAGACAGATAGATGCTTCAATTTAGTCCTTTTTCCTTTTTTCCCTATTCAATACTGCCTTTATATACATATATATGTATACATATATATGTATATGTATATATACCAGTTTTAATTTCCCTGTAACTCTGGGAAGTAGTGTTCTCTAACAAAGAAAACAAAATACACTTGGGAAGAACTGAAACACAATACTTCACCCACATTAAGAGATTATAAGTCCCTTCCCCTCCCCCCTTTTTCCCCTAACTTTATAATTCTTATTCTTGGGTTTCTTTTTGGCTGGGTTTTCTTGGAGGTTGCTTCCGGTGGCTCCAAACTTCCCCAGAGTTCACTTTGCCTGGATTGTGGTTGATATTTTCAACTCTGTACAGTTCCTCAACTACCCCTCAACAGAATGACAAGGAGGGAGACATCCCAACAATGAAAAGAACAAAGAAAATGGGCTCTCCTGCAGACCTAATGGATATGTATATAAGCAAGATGTCAGAAATAAATTTTAGGGTAACACTTATGAAGACAACAGCTAGGCTGGAGAAAACCATTAACAGCAATGATTCTATAAGGGCAGAAATGAGAGCTAATCAGGCCAAATGTAAAAATGCTATGAATTAGATGCAATCTAAGCTAGATACTCTAATAGCTATGGTAAATGAGGCAGAAGAATGAATTAGTGATCTAGTAGACAAACTGACAGAAAGGAAGGAATGGGAGGGGGCCTGGAAAAACTACCTTAAAAGCCATGAAAACAGAATTAGAGAATGATGCCATGAAAAGTTCAGTGTCAGAATTATTGGGATCCTGAGGGGGTGGAGAGAGAGAGAGAGAGAGAGAGAGAGAGAGAGAGAGAGAGAGAACTAAAAGATATATTTGAGCAAATCATGCTGAGAACTTCCCTAATCTGGGGAATGAAACAAGCATTCGTGACCTAGAGGCAGAGAGGAACCCTCCCAAGATCAAGAACAGACAAATGCCCAGCATGTAATAGTAAAACTTTCAAATCTTAGAACCATGGAAACCATCTTAAGGGCAGTTAGGGGGACAACATTCCTTACATACAGAGGGAGGAACATCAGAATAACATCAGTCCACAGAGATGTGGAAACCCAGAAATGGATGGCAAGATATATTCAGGATACTAAAGGAGAAGATGTAGCCAAGAATAATTTATCTAGCAAGACTGTAAATCAGAATACATGGAAAGATAAAAATCTTCCAGGACCAGCAGAAACTGAAAAAATGTGTGATCATTAAAGTGGCCTTGCAAGAAATGTTAAGAAAGAAAGACCCCAAGAATGATACAGAGCAGAAATTTACAGAGACAATCTATAGAAACAAGGACTTCACAGGCAACATGCTGAGAATAAAAACATATTTTTCAATAATCACTCTCAATGTGAACAGCCTAAATGTTCCTATCAGATGGCACAGGGTTGCAAATTGGATAAAAAGACATGACCCTGGATACCTGGGAGGCTCAGGTAGTTAAGTTGCCATTTTCAGCTCAGGTCATGATCTTGGAGTCCTCGGATTGAGTCCCATATTGGGCTCCTTGCTCAGCAGAGGGCCTGCTTCTCCCTCTGCCTGCCCTGTCTGTTGCCTCCCCTGCTTGTGCATTCTGTCTCTCTATCTCTATCTCTGAAAAATAAATAAAATTTTTTAAAAATGATAGGACCCGGGACGCCTGGGTGGCTCAGTTGGTTAAGCGACTGCCTTCGGCTCAGGTCATGATCCCGGGGACCCGGGATCGAGTCCCGCATCGGGCTCCCTGCTCAGCAGGAAGCCTGCTTCTCCCTCTCTGACTCCCCCTGCTTGTGTTCCCTCTCTGGCTATGTTTCTCTCTGTCAAATAAATAAAATCT